>BPLR01009247.1:0-45343 GCA_021605095.1 Caerostris extrusa
CGACTTATCCTTTGATGGACAATGAAAAAGTAGTATTACACCCTGAAAAAGTAATTAAAGTAATTCCTTTTATTTACCAGGAAAATACCCTTTATGGCAGTTAGCCCATATATTTTTTACTAACTTGTTGATATTATCAATATCATCTTAACCTAATTCAGAATTCAAATACGTTTTATAAAGGAACTTATGCCAATAGATTATTATCTTCTAAACATTTATTCGACTTTTCACTAAATTTCAATCCAGATTTCCATGGCTCAATATAATGATATTTATATATAAAATGAGTTGTACGGAAGAACACACTCTTATTTATTGTGTTTATTAACCTTATCATTGTTGATTGAGATGATTCAGTTTGATATCATCTGGTGCCTTCCTTTGTTATATGATGATGACAACATTTATTTTTTTAAGTCAGGTTTGTTTGTCAAGAAATGAGGTAACCTAAAATTTATTATCATTATTAGTTATCCTTTGCTGAAATAAATAAAAATAATATTTAAAAATACTTTTCAATATATTTGGATTTATATCCAAGGATTTTTACCTCATCAAGCTGACGGATCACAAGCTGTGTTGACAGCAGAAATTTTGTTTCACAAACTTCTGTTTGGAATAGATGGAAGTGACAAAAATATTAAAACCAGTAATAATAATAGCAATACAGCGAAAAATATAAAAAAAAAAAAGTAAAGCAAGATTTAGTGGAATCAAAAACAACAATCAAAAGAGCATGTAACTACAATGAAAAAAAATCATTAGTCGATAAATATGAGAAAATGGTGGTGCAAAAGAAAGAAGAAAACATTTAATTGAAGCAAGAAAACTAAATTGATAAATTTCCACCACAATCAGTAGTCAATATAAGGAACAATAAACTACTTATTCAGTGAAAGTTCCTTTTATGTATAAAGCTGCATTTGTATGATTCAGACCTGAAAAAGGGGCGACCAACCTGAAATGATCTGTGGACCACTTTGGGAAATGCATCATACAATTGGCCACATATAAAATTATATAATCCCATGTTAGATTTAGACCTACTATAGACATTTTTTTTATATTCATATTTCAACCTGTTATATTAGATGTTTCCAAGATGTGCTCTCATGAGTTCGCAGAATATAATTTAATTATTCTGTGAACTCATAAATAAAACAGGCATATTCTGTCCTATATAATATAAGAATATTATTTTAAAAAAATCAGTTAATTTTTTCTCATCATTTCGACAATTAATTTTTAAATATGGATGCACACATAATGTATTTTAATGTGTTGGTTTCACTGCACTTGGTCATTATAAAAAATAAATATATTTTGGTAAAAGTGTGATAAATCTCATGGGCTGGAAAAAAAGTTCAAAAATTAAATGGGCCTCGGGTTGGCCACCGCTGATTTAGATCTTAATATTGAATTTATTTCTTAAATAATTACATTATTCTTATGAAGCAAAATAAATAAATAAAAAATAACGTCCATTTATATGGACTATATAAATTTTTTTTTAAAGGGCTTCATTATCTATTGTATTATGAAATAATGAAAAATGGAAGATAAAAAATTAAAAACAGGTTATTTACAAAGACGAATAATTTTTGAAGAAAGGAATTAAAATGTCCTCGTTAGATATTTTATGTTGCCAACTTTCATTTATAATATTTTCTATTTTAAATTGAATAAAAAGAATACTTTTTAATCCAGTTGTTAATCTCTGCAATAAATATATGAATGACAAAAAGGACATTGGAAAAAAAAAGAATGCATCTCGTAATATCCGTATAAAAATCGAGGATAATTTAAATGTTTCTCAACGAAATAATAAAAAAGAATACGATGACAACTGTTAACAATAGGCAAAAATAAAGAACTATCGCTGGTGCCATCTTACTGTCATTTCGCACTTCCGACTTCTCAAAATCGTCTGTCGATAAAAAACTTTCCTCAAACAATGGATTAAAATAAGTTTTCCTTCGTTTTTGTTACAAGGAAAGATAGAAAAAAAAAACGGACTTAAAGTTTTTAAATTATTTGAAGAGGCGTACTTTATACTTCCGGCAGTGTACAAATATGTTGTATCATCTTCGTTCTAAACAGCATAATTTAGCTTAACCTTTGATAAACCGAAAGAATATTTACCAGAAAAACCTCTACTCTAGCGGAGGTTAGCGGAGATTTTAGGCTCCGATGGTTATGTAGGACAAACAATTTCGTTATGTCGGCTTTTGTTGTTCAGTTTTATCGTTATCTTTTACGGTTGTAGCTATTGTGTTGACGACAGGAAGAAGCGTTGCCACAAGTACAAACAGAGAAAGAAGCTTCTTTCCGTCAATAATAATTACTAGAAAGTTAAAATTGATTTTTGACTTTTTACTTTTTTTTTTTTGTTACCGTTTCTTTTGTGCTTTCTTAAAGTGTTAGTTTTGTCAATTGAGCTGACAGAACCACTTTCGAAGAAAAAACTCAATATGTTTTAGAAAATGACAAAAAAGATAAAAAGATTAATAGAAGAGAGAAACAATAAAACTTCATTGTAACCAAAAGATATAAAACGACCATTTATTATAGTTCTCAAATTGTTTTGGAAACAATTTAGAGCTTTCTCATATATCCTGTACAAATAAATAATGGATTCTTTAAAAAAAAATTTTTGAATTTCTTTTAATTTTGAAAAAAATACAATAAGAGATTCAATGTTAAAGTTAAATAAGAACATTTTATTAGAAAAATGCGTGATTTTTTTTTATATAGCGCTAAAAAATTATTTTTAAAAAATTGCCCAAGTAATCCAAAATACGTTTTCTAAATAATCAGACAGAAAAACCCTTCCAAACATGATTAAAATTTAAGTTTTCATTAAATAATTGCCAAATTGTCTTTATTAAATTACTATACTTAATTATAATTATATTTCAGCATCCTTAGTTATTATACAAGTCCTATCAACTTTGACTTAACTTCATCGAATGAGATGTTTTTATTTAATCTTTAATGGCTTTCATTAAAAGTTTCTATTCTTTTAAATCCAAATCCATCTTCATATCCCCATACCATCATTTACAGAAACTAGCTAGATGTATGGTTAAAGTACAAAAAGAAATTGATTTTAGCATACAAAAATTAAATCAACGGACTTTAAAAACCATTTTAATAATTAGAAATAAATTCAAAATTTATTAAAAATTAAAGTGTTCTTGAAGAAATTAAGTAATTTTCAAGTATTTTCTTTTACTTTTTACCTCCTTTTAAGACAATCCGTCAAGAGGGAGATCAGCCTCCCTCACTTCTTATTGAGTAGACATTTCTCAGCTCGTGGTCTATCATAAATCACGATGGAACAACTCATGGTATAGTTTATATTCAATCTGTAGTTGTTTCTACTTGTGAATTTGCTCATTATACATGATTCGCTCTGACATTCGCTCATTATACATTTCCTCCTTATGCATGATACCGAATATCTGCTATCAGATTTCATTGATAGATTGTCCCTCATTAGTACAAAACACTAATTGCATGTAATATAACTATCCACAATATTGCTTGTCTGTCGTCAAATTTGAGTGATGGGTTGTTATTATATAGTACTTGTCAAATAACATACATTCCTGTCTCATGGGAATGAAATGCCAAAATTCTTCCAGTGAGAAAAAAATACTACACCAATAAATTTATTTACGAATTATATGAAATTCCATTAAAATCACAGTAAAAATAAAAAAAATATATATTTTTTTACAGTAGCATATTTTTTTTTACAGTATTGTAAAATAAAAAAAATCAATGCATTAAACTATAAAAGTGTAACGGTTTACAATTGAACGAAAAGAATGATATAAGTGTTAAAACTATTCATTTTAAAATAAAATGTTACTTTTTAACTGTAAAGTTAAGTGGAAAAAAAAAGTTAGATCTTTTCCAATGTATTTTTCTAACTTTGAGTTTTATTTTGAAAGTGTAATAGGAAAATTCGAATAAGCGTAAAACTAGGAGTTCCACCCCTTCGAAATAAAAAAAATAAGAATACGAAAAAAAGTGAAAGAGAATTCCAGTTGTCATTCTGGTTGAATAAATAACAAAGCTATCATGTGAAGAAAGCATTTGTTCTCAAACGAATTCGATTGATTTTTCCCTTTTTTTTTATCGTTTGTTTGATTTTCCCTTTCTCTTATCGTTTGTCTGATTTTCCCTTTCTTTCGGAATCACGATTTTCTGATCCTTTTTTTAAAAGATAAAACGATATTGTTTTTGCGGAAGAGTCAATCATTCAAGAAATCATGCATGAGAAAATTGTTGTAACTGAGTTCTACTTAGCTGGTTTGAAATTCCTTTTATCACATTTTTTTAAAAATTTTTTTTTTATAATCATTTCTCGTGTTTCTTGGCTTTATAAGGATTGTGTTGGATAAAAACATTAAATCAGGGCATTTACACTATTGTGATCCGTAGTCAAATTTTTGAAAGAAATGAAAAAAAGAGGTGTTATCAAATTAATTGAAGTTAAAGTTACTATTCATAAAAAATTCTTTCATATTATTTTCTAATTGATTTTTTAATTTTATGTAACAATTTTGTGACAATTGATTTTTATAATTTTATGTGACAATATTGTGACAGTTGAGTTTTTTAAATTTTAAGTGACAATGCGGCAAAAGTCGATTTTTATAATTTTATGTAACAATTTTTGTAAAAATTGATTTTTTTAACTTTATGTGACAATTTTGTTACAGTTTATTTTTTAAATTTTATATACAGACAACCCCTCCTTTTTTTAATCCATTTATATATCCACTTGGTGGCTGTTTTAAATTTCCTTTTATTAGCTCACACTCTCCTATATATCTTGTTCAAATTTTCAATCGTTAATAAAACACTTTTATTCATCCACTCAAGTTCAAATACGTTTTTTTTAACTTGTAGGATGACTTGTAATCATGATGTTAATACAGTTTTCTATTTATGAATTCATTAATTGTAAATTTTGGTCACCAATTTTAGTCTTTTTTAGATTTGCTGCATGTATCTACCAATAGAGGGCGCCAGATAAACTTAAAAAATGAAATGAAAATTATTTATAAAGGACTTCCCTGTAATATAGTGAGAAAAAGAAGGAATTGACTTAAAATTTTTTTTTATATTACTTGTTTATTAAACCCTCTATTAGTAATTACAATTTATTTTATCGAATACCGTATCAACTTGTGTAATATATACTCTAAATATTATTTGCTAGAAAATTTTCATTCTCGAAAACTAATTTTATAAAAATGTTATTATTTTAAATGATAAAGGCTTACAATATATACTAAAATGTAACATAAGGGAAATATATTAAAGAGCTTAAAAAAGTATATCAATCTAAAATTGAGTTTTTATTTTTCAATTTTTTTAATTAAAAACTATTACGAAGGTTTAATTATCATTAAAATAAACTAATAAGATAAATTAAAATCATATAAAATTTTTCAGTTATAAAGACCAAAAATATGATCTAATAATTATAATATTAATAAAAATCTTATAAATGTATAATTATCTAATATTAATAAAAATCTTATAAATGTATAATTATCTAATATTAATAAAGATCTTAAAAGTACACTGCATGTTAAGTGCAAGACTATATAAAGCAGAATAATGTTGTTCAATAAATTGATTAAATAATATCCACTGGTTTACAACCTCGTATTTAAAGAATAGCATATTTTATTTGTATTTGGAAACATTTTGTATGTAATAAATTAAATTTAGCATCACTGTATTCTTTGCTGTAAACTATATTCATTTCACCTTTTCGAATTTTTGTTATTTTGTTATTATTTAGAATAATAAAGATAAATTCTCAAGCACACTGTATATTGAGTTCAAGACTACATAAAGCAAAAATAATGTTTTTCAATAAATTTATTAAATAATCTGCAGCTTTGCCAATATAGTTTTTAAAAAATGACACATTTTATTAGTATATGAAAACATTTTGTATGTAACAAATAAAATTTACATTACTTTATTCTTTTGCTGTAAACTATATTTCATTTCTCCTTTTCGAATTTTTGTTGTGATGTTTAGAATAATAAAGATTTTTCTCGGGCACATTATACATTAAATTCAATTCTATATAAAGTAGAATTTTTTTCAATAAATTGATTAAATATTTTATACTACTTTACAACGTATTCTTTTCAAGAATGACATAATTTATTTTTATTTGTAAACATATTATTATTCGTATGTAATAAATTAAATTTTGCATTACTTTATTCTTTTGCCACAAACTGTATTTTATTTCACCTTTTCCAATTTTTGTTATAATGTTTAGAATTAATTTTTAATTTTTAATTTTTCTGGCACACTGTATGTTAGGTTCAGTATATAAAGCAGAATAATTTTTTAATAAATTGATTAAATGTAATTTTTTATTTTATCGTATTTGAAAACATTTTTGTACGTAATAAATTAAATTTTGCATTACTTTTTATTCTTTTGCTGCAAACTGTATTTCATTTCACTTTTTCGAATTTTTTTGTTATTAGTGTTTAGAATGGTAAAGATCTTTCACCAGCACATTGTATATTAAGTTCAAGACTATATAAAATGAAAATTTTTTCAATAAATTGATTAAATATTTTATACTACTTTACAACGTATTCTTTTCAAGAATGGCACATATTTTATTTGTATTTGTAAAAAATATTATTATTTGTATGTAATAAATAAAATTTTGGCATTACTTTATTCTTTTGCCACAAACTGTATTTTATTTCACCTTTTTCCAATTTTTGTTATAATATTTAGAATAATAAAGATCTTTCTCTGGCACACTGTATGTTCGGTTCAACACTATATAAAGCAGAATAATTTTTTAATAAATTGATTAAATAATTTCTGCTGCTTTACAATGTGATATTTTAAAGATTGACATATTTTGTCTGTATTTGAAAATATTTTGTATTTCATTTCACTTTTTCGAATTTTTTTTTTTAAATAGTGTTAAGAAAAATAATCTTGTCTAGAGCCCACTGTAATATATTAAGTGCAAGACTATCTAAAGCATAATAATGTTTTTAATTAAACTGATTAAATAATTTCAACTACTTTACAACATAGTATTTTAAAGAATGACATATTATATTTATATATGAAAACATTTTGTATGTAATAATTTAAATTAAAATTTTTTTTTCTGTCATACAATTTTGAAATCTTTTAACATGCAATTTTTAAAACGCCAATACAAAAAAATAACTAATCACCATATTAAAAACAATGATGTTTAAAAACAATAAATAGCTGTTTAACCCCAAAATACACATAAAATAAATAGCTTATGACACGAAGTGAGTATTACTGAATAGCATTTCGTCCTTAAGAAAAATTATGGATGGGCATGTGCTAAATCATGTCTTCTGCTTTATTACTAATAAATGGGGTATCACAGAGCTGAATGATTTTGGTGTTGTAATTTGGTGGCCTAAAACTTACCAGCTTTAATAGACACAGAAAAAAAAGATTTATTCTATTTTTTACTTGAGAAAACGATGCGCATTGTTACAAAAGTTGTGATGTGAAACCATGAAAAGATTACAAAATACAAAAGAGAGAAAAGAGGAAGAATGAGAAATACTTCGTTAAATTGAACAACCTCTCAAAACTTATCTTACATTAAATTTAGAATTTAGGAAAAGGTTTTTCAAAATCAACAATCATATAAGTATATATAATTCTTCTGTACATGTGTTTGTCACTGAACTCCTCCTAAACGGCTGGACCGATTTTGATAAAAATTTTTATGTTTGTTTGAAGGGTCCCTGGATGATTTTGATTTACAATTAGATCCGCTAGATGGCGCTGCAATCATATATATTTATATATATATATATATAATTCTTTTTTACATGTGTTTGTCACTGAACTCCTCCTAAACGGCTGGACCGATTTTGCTGACATTTTATTGTGTTTGAGTGTGTCTCTGGATGATTTAGATTTACAGTTAGACCTGCTAGGTCCTGTCTATATATCTTTTATATATATATAATTCCTCTGTACATGTGTTTGTCGCTGAACTCCTTCTAAGCGGCTAGACCGATTTTGATGAAAATTTTTGTGTGTGTTTGAATGGGTCCCTGAGGGTTTAGATTCGCAATTGATTTGGTAGATGACGCCGCAATCGATATAATTCTTCTGTACGTGTATTTGTCACTGAAGTCTTCCTAAACGGCTGGGCCGATTTTTGAAATTTTTTGTGTGTGTGTTTAAATGGGAGGATTTGATTGGAGCCAGTAGGTAGCGTTGCAATCGGGTTCTTCTGTACGTGTGTTTGTTTGAACTAAACGGCTTGACCGATTTTGATAAAAATTTTTGTGTATGTTTGACAAAACATGGAGAATGTTATCCCCTTTGTCCCCGTAGAAACTTTAACTTTAAATTTGACTACTGATCATCCTTTGTTATACCATCTCAACCAATCGCTATGAAATTGGTAATAATATGTATTCGAGTACGGAAATATTTTCGACCTACTTTATGGTCACTTGCCACCAGATGGTGCTGTGCAGCGTTTCATCTTATATACCGTTCAAACGATATCCATGAAAATTTGTATGCACATATATTGGAAGATAGAGAATATATTCGCGATATGTAATTTTTTACAATGCATCTTTTTTGGCTGGGCAACGTATGTCGGGTTCTGCTGATATATATATAGATATATAGATATATATATATTATATGCATGGATATTATATGCATCTTTTTTAATCAAAGAGTTTCATGTTCATTTTTCAATTCCTTCTATTAGCTCACACTCTCCTTATATATATCTTGTTCAAATTTTCAATCGTTCATAAAATACTTTTTATTCTTCCATTCAAGTTCAAATGCATTTTTTAACTTGTAGTGGATGGCACTGGACGTTAATACAGTTTTTTCAAATATTAAATTTAATTAATTAATAATATTTTTTTAGATTTAAGTTGCATATATCTACCAGACAAACTTAAAAAATGAATGAAAATTATTTATCAAGGACTTTCTGCAATAGAGTGAAAAAAAGTAGGAATTGACTTAAAATTTTTTTTTTTATTACTTGTTTTAAAGGAAGTTGGATTTTTTGTGTTTATTTTAAAGATAAGTGGTAATTAATTCTCAATTAAAAGCAATGAACTGGTTTTATTTTTTAAAATATAGAAAATTTTATCATGTCTGGAAAAAGTTATGTTAAGTTAAATCCAATATTTAATATAAACTTAATAAATTTGCCTGTTTTAAAATACACTTCTGAAAAGCGCATTTATGATACAATGCTGTAATCAAAGAAAATATTTGGCATTCATCTTAATATAAATAATCGTTTAAGTCTTTTTTAAAATTTTTTTGCTATTAAATCGCATTCAAAAAATTTTACACATTCACATTTGTTCTAATGATAAACATGAAATTACGTATCTTATATACTTATTTAATATTATATAAGATAATTAAAATTAATAAATTAAAATATAATAAAATATAATTAAAATATTACTAATTTCCTTTTAAGCATCAATGCTAAAATATTTTATTTGACAATATTACATTGAATATTTTTAAGCAAAATTTGAAATTTATGAACATCATTATTTAAGACATCACACTATGTTCAGAAATAAATCGAAATTTGTAAACCTTCTTTCCCTGCGTTAATGAATGAACAGCACCCACAGACCGAAACCATTAGACTATGATGAGTTGAAAATTGGTTTGAAGCAGAGAGTTTATTTATGAGAAAAGGGTGGGTGGTAGTAATACTTCATTTCGCGGCCATTGCCGCCAAGAGCACTGGACCGATCCAGTTGCTAGAAAAATAGTAAATATTTTATGAAGGTAAGTAATAGCTTTGCGGGCATACGTAAATGGTGAGAGATTTAGTTTGGAGCACGTATTGTGTAAAAACTCATAATACAATAAAATTGCTCTTATAAAAGATGAATATGATCTAGAAAGTAGAAGATATCTAGACTGTCTTCTATTTCCAACAGATTTTCTGCCAATATATGCGAAAGGCTGAGATATATTTTTTATTGTTGAATTTAAGTTTATTTTTCAATGTTTATTTAAAATTATAGTTACCATGGCAACATAAGAGCAGGTGTTCTTTTTAGTACATAAAATAAACGCATCAAACAGACATTTTGTTTTAATTGATCAAAAACATACCAATATATTATGCTATTTTTGTTTATATATACATATATAAAATGCAAAAAAATACAATATATATATATATATATATATATACATTATATATATATATATATATATATATATATATATATATATATATATATATATATAATGCAATATGGGACCTGATGGTCAAGTGGCTAGCGCTCGGGTTCGAGTTCCAGCGGTGCCGTGGATGTTTGTAGTGATCCGGAACCCACTTTAAACAGTAGGTCCCGGTCTAATAAAATCGTAGGGCGATGTGGGGGTATTGTTACTCATATTCATAGATAATCCTCATAAGGATAGGAGATCCTCATAAGCTATACGTGCCCTCGGGTAGTACTAAATGAGTAACAACGGTGCAGGCCTTGCTTATGGCATAAAGGTTAACTGTCCCTGTATTGCCAGCAGCATTAGAACATATATAATGCAATATATATATATATTTATGTAGATAATTATTTTTATTTAATTCAGTACATATACTTATCTCGGATTAAACTAATATCTTGTACTTAATTGAGTAGATATAATATTTTTACTTAATTAAATTATATAATAAGTCATACTTAATTCGATTGATATAGATATAGACATATTTATGTAATTAGTTATTTTATGCTTAACTGAGTAGATTAATTATCTTTGACTTAATTGAATATATATATTTATCATGTTCTTAACTGAGTATTTATATTTGCCTTGCACTTAATTGAGTAATAACACTTTCCTTGTATTTAATTGAGTAAATATATTTGTCTGAATTAAATAAAAATAATAATTGTATGTGTGTATGTGTGTATATATATATATGTATACAGGAATTGCTATTTAAAATGAAATGTATTTTAAGACACTAAATCTTATTTATATAAATAATGGTGTAAATGCAAAGAAGTTTATATTAATAATATAACATTTAAAAATTAATAGTTGTAAAATAATATGTTTCTTTTATAGAAAAAGGAATATAAAATGAAATATTATGAACAGAACGTTTATTGAAAACCCTTTTTACAATAGAATTTATTGAAACTAAAATACACTGATTATTTTTTTTTAATAAAAAATTTAATAAAAATTTATATAAAAATATTTAATAAAAATTTACTATAAAAATATTTAATGAAAATTTGATATAAAAATATTTTATTTAATACAAAAATTTTTATTAAAAATATTTAATAAAAATTTAATATTAGAAATATTTAATAAAAATTTAATATTAAATAAAAAATTTAATATTAAATAAAAAATTTAATATAAAAATAATAAAAATTTTAATAAAAAATTTAATACAAAAAATATTTAATAAAAATTTATTATAAAAAAATTGAAAATAAAAATTTTTTAATAAAAATTTAATATAAAAAAATTAAATATAAAAAATGTAATATAAAATTTATATATATTTGATGTTTTAATTATCAATTTATAGGAATTTTAGTATTTTGATAACCTGGTATTAATTGTTTAAAAAAGAAATTTATATTTCTTAAAAAATGTTTTCTCTAAAAGCAAACAGTAAAGAAATCAATATTTCTCTAATAAAAGCAAAATTAAAAAAAAAAAAAAATCATGAAAGATTATCCACTTTAAAGATCAAATTACTAAAAAAAAATCATGAGTCAGAGAGCTTTGGTTGCCAAGGGCAACCGATAGAGTCCATTCTTCATTTTCGGTACATCCCTTAATTATTCATCATGTTTTGCCGATTGTCGACCTTACATCAAATAAATTATTGAACAGACATTTAGTTTCTACAACAGTTATGTAACTGTGACTGTGGTCATAAAACCGGATCTTGCATACTATTTTTGCAAACATTAACGACTAGTTATTTCTAAGTACTATGAAATTTAAAAACTATGATTTAAATCTTTCTATATTTTTACCTGATTTCAAGGTAGATAATAGCCTAGTTGTGTTTTTGTCAGTGGTGTAATAAAAGACTTAACATTTACTAAAGAAGTAATTACTGTGATTACATAAATGTATATCTTTGTAATTATTATTTATTTATTTTGTTAGAAAAGTAGATTCATTTCCGCGTTGAAAAATTACGCTTTATTTTCCTAAAAGGTGCCAAGCTTTGACATTTAGTGCGTGATAAGGCGTGAAAGTTAACATTGGAAATTCAAAGTTATCAAAATATTTCTTACGAAATATAGAACTAATTACTGCTATTAACTGAATTTCTGTGTCCTTCAAAATTTCCTTTATTAAACCTCTCTATCCTTTCTCTATTGTATTCAGCGGCCTTATGCCCAATTGGCTAGCTCTCTGGCCTTTGGTACCACAAGCTTCAGGTTCGAATCCTAGCTGTGGCATGGATTCATATATAAAACATATTCTAGTGTCCTTCTATCTATTACACCTCTCTATTCTCTCCTCTATTATATTCAGCTGCCTGATGCCTAATTGGCCAGCTCTCTGGTCTTTGATGCGACAGGCTTCAGGTTCGAGTCCTGGAGGGGGCATGAATGTTTTTGAGTGGTTCGAAATCCACTTTAAGCAATAGTAGTAGTAGTAGTAGTCCCATTTAAACTGTTGGTCCTGGTTTAATTAGATTTAAGTGTGCACAAAATGACAGTAGAGCGACAAACCAAACCAAATATATTAAAATACGGCGACCTGAGGGGTTCTGACCTTTGGTACCCCAGGCTTTAGGTTCAAATCCTGGTGGCGGTATGGTTCCCTTTAAGATAAGGTGGTATGAATCTAAATGAAATGGTGATTCAAAGCCTTTTCTTACTCTAAGCAAAAATATGATTAATCTTACGCATCTTTTTATTAAGGACTTTTTGTTTAAGTTGTATTTTTATTAATCTCGGATGTTTGATAATTTTATTTATTTATTTATAAATTTATTTTTTTTATTATGGGTTCTTTATAATTTAATTATTTTTATGGGTTCTTTATAATTTAATTTTTATGGGTTCTTTATAATTTAATTATTTTTATGGGTTCTTTATAATTTAATTATTTTTTTATGGGTTCTTTTATAATTTATTATTTTTTATGGGTTCTTTATAATTTAATTTTTTTTATGGGTTCTTTTAATCTAATTGACATTTTCATGGGTTTTTATAACAGCATTAACAAAGATTTAATTATTTTTTGATGGGTTCTTTATAATTTAACTAGCTCTTTAAAGTAGGTGAATTCTGAAATCAATTTAAGGATAATTTAAATGGCTACTTTACTTAAATTTCTTTTATTTTTATATATCTGGAATTATTTAAAATTCCACAAGGCATTATTTTTAATGGGGTAGTTGAAATTATATGTATTTTTTTTTATTATTTTTTATCCATAAGATGTCAATAAAATAAAGAACATCAATTTTTTGCATTTAATTAAAAAATTTTTAAAAAATTCTTTTTTTTTCTATATTTTTTCATTGCTCAACATTATTTTTCATCGGGAAAATTATGGCACAATTCTTTATTCAGTGCGTATAATAGGACATAAAAAATGAAAAAAAATATATGTCTCTTCTTTAAATCAAAAAAAAAAAGAGAAATCGACATTTTCAATTAAATTATTAAGGATTTAATAATTTTTAAACTCATTCATAAATGTTAATAAAATAAGGAACATCAATTATGTGCATTTAATTAAAAAAATTTTTATCTTAAAAAGGGTTTCATTTTTACACAATTTATTTTTTTCACTCAGCAATTTTTAAAGTAGGCACAATTCTTTTAAGTGCGTATAAAGGACATAAAAAATCAATCTTCTTAGTAAATCAAAAAAAAAAATTTAAATGGCATTTTACTTAAATTATTAAATTAATTTTTTATGGTAACTCATTCATAAGATGTTAATAAAATAAGGAACATCAATTATTGCATTTAATTAAAATTTTATCTTAAAAAAATGCTTTCATTTTTACACAATTTATTTTTTCATTGACAATTTTCATCGGGAAAATTATGGCACAATTCTTTTTATTCACGTGCGTATAATAGGACATAAAAAATGAAAAAAATATGTCTCTTCTTAGTAAAAAGAAATCGTATTTTATTTTTAAGGATTTATTTTACTCATTCATAAGATGTCAATAAAATAAAGAACATCAATTTTGTGCATTTAATTAAAAAATTTTATCTTAAAAAATGCTTTCATTTTTACACAATTTATTTTTTTCATTGCTCAACAATTTTTCATCGGGAAAATTATGGCACAATTCTTTATTCAGTGCGTATAATAGGACATAAAAAAAATGAAAAAAAAAATATATGTCTCTTCTTAGTAAATAAAAAAAAAAAGAGAAATCGCCATTTTTACGAATTAAATTATTAAGGATTTAATAATTTTTTATGGTAACTCATTCATAAGATGTTAATAAAATAAGGAACATCAATTATGTGCATTTAATTAAAAAAATTTTATCTTAAAAAATGCTTTCATTTTTTCACAATTTATTTTTCATTGCTCAACAATTTTCATCTTGGCAAATTCTTTATTCAGTGCGTATATAGGACATAAAAAATGAAAAAAAATATATGTCTCTTCTTAGTAAATCAAAAAAGAGAAATCGCCATTTTTACGAATTAAATTATTAAGGATTTAATAATATAGACATTCATAAGAAAATAAAATAAAAATATATATGCATTTAATTAAAAATTTTATCTTAAAAATCTCTTCATTTTACACAATTTATTTTTTCAGCTCAACAATTTTCAAATATTTCTTTAATTAAAAAATGAGTCAATAAGGAAATCGCCATTTTTTAATTAATTATTGATGTGTAAATTATTAAGAACATATTTGCATTTAATTAAAAAAATTTTATCTTAAAAAACTCAATAATATTTTTTATTGTCAACAATTTTTCATCAGGAAAATTATGGCACAAAAGGTATCAATAAAATAAATAACATCAATTTTGTGCATTTAAAATTTTTAAAATTTTTTAATAAAATATCAATTATGTGCATTTAATTATTTTATCTTTCCATTTTTCAGTTTATTTTTCAATTTCTCAATTTTCAATTTTTCATAGGACATAAAAAATGAAAAAAAAAAAATTATGACATAATTGTTTATGTAACTCATTCATAAGTGTTAATAAAATAAGGAACATCAAGCATTTATAATATTTTATCTTAACATCAAAAATGAAAAAAAAATTATTTTTATTCAGTGAGTATAAATGAAAAAAGGACTTCGTCAAACAAATATTTCAATTAGAGTCAATAGGGAGTTTAATTAACATTGATGTGTAAATTATTAAGTATTTGCAACTCATTTATTCAATAAAATAAAGAACATCTATTTTGTGCATTTAAATAAAATTTTTTATTCTTTACCAATTTCTCAACAAAATTTGTCGGAAAAATTATGACATAATTGTTTATTCAGTGAGTATAATTTGACATCAAAAATGAAAAAAATTATTTCCTTCTTCAATGCATAATTTTTCAATGACCACAAAATAATGCATAACGTGATACTGATGCCAGATAATCAAAGAAAATGAATAAGAACATAATCCTACTAAAAGATTTACAAAAATCGAAATTCACGAACACCTTTTATGAATGATAATAAAAAATAAATAAATAAAAGCAAAAGGTTACTAGACCCGGAAACAAATCTGTTTTTGTCTGGATCTTGAATTCCGTTATCACGCGAAAGAATTATTTTTCAACAAAACTGCTTTAAAAAAAAAAATAATAAATAAATAAATCGTCTGCATGTGTTTGTGGCTTTCCAGCTAGCGCGAGTTGTATTTTAGCGCGCCAATTAAAAGCAATGACGGAATGGATCTGAGAGCTTTTAGTCATTTTAGGAAGTAAACAGGGCCCCCAAGTCCAAGGGAGCGTGAAGCGCGCTAAAAATGCATGTAGAACATTAGTCACGTGACGTAGTGGCTAAGTGATCGGAATATTTTGACTGTATCCCTGACTGGGAGGTGATTGAACTCTTTGATAAAAAAAAAAAAGAAGGCCACTTAAATGGCGAGGGAGTTAAGTGTTAGTTTAATGCTTTTCCGATACCTAGACATGACGGATGGTAAAATCACTTCATCTTGCTTCCTGATTGTTTCTGTGAATGGAATACTCCTGCTTGCATCAAAGTGACTCTTATTTTACCTGTAAAAATTTCGTCATATCATCAAATTATATGACTTTTTATTCAGAAATATAGGTTTTTTTCATAGTGACTCAGAAATATATGGCTTTTTATAGTGACTAAAAGATTGTATTCGGTGAAAAAGACTATTGAATAATTGTCATCTCATCGAATTATATGACTTTTTAAAGTGAATGTGTGAATATTGGAAAAAGTGAATTGTGAATATTCGGTGAATCGGATAGTCTCGTTTGCATCACTCTTATTTTAAATGTCAAAAAATTTCGTTATATCATCAAATTATATGACTTTTTAGTGACTCAGAAATATATGACTTTTTATAGTGGCTTAGATTATAAAAGATTGAAGTATTCGGTGAATCGCATACTATAACTTCATCAAATTGACTCTTTATTTTACCTGTAAAAATTTTGTCATATCATCAAATTATATGACTTTTTTTATAGTGACTCAAGAAATATATGACTTTTTAGAGTGACTCAGAAATATATGACTTTTATAGTGACTCGGGAATATATGACTTTTTAGACTGACTTAGATTATAAAAGACTATTGAATAATTGTGAATATTCGGTGAATCGGATAGTCTCGCCTGCATCAAATTGGCTCTTATTTTACCTGTAAAAATTTCGTCATATCATCAAATTATATGATTTTTTATAGTGGCTCAAAAAATATATGACTTTTTATAATGACTCAGACGTAAAAGACTATTGAGCATCATTATTTTGAAATAAAATAACACGTCATAAAATTAAATTTTGATTAAAATTTTCGAAGAAATATGTACAATATAACTCAGGATTATATTCAATAAATGCATCATATCTTCATTTAGCTGAAAGCTATGACAATAAATATGTACGACTGTGTGATGATATAGAAAAATAATCATCTACATTAACTCTTTATAGAACATCTATACGTCATTTTTTTTTTCCTGTTAGTAAAATGAATGAAGATTAGCTAAAAGATATTTATATTAATTCCAAAATATTTCGACAAACTAAAAAAAAATGTTTTTAATAACTGAAAATATATTACGTCAAAAAATATGAGATTGTAAAAATTCAAAAAAAGTGTGTTGTGCTACTAAAGATACATATCTATAGAATTAGAGGACTGGTTTTTAATATGGCATCGATAACACCTGTGTGCTGTGGATCTTTGAAGTCTTCCGATTTGTAAGTAGTTATATTCTTAAGTGGAAATTAATAAATACGAAGTTATTATTACTAGAATGTTTAAATATGTTATCAGATGTTCATATTATGTAATTAGAATATGTTTATATTTATAATATTTTCAACTGTAATTTTTATATTATTTAATTTCTATAACTTTAAAAAATGCTCAATTTATAATAAATACTTTTAATTATGATGCTAGAAAAAAAAGGAATAATTTGGAGTTGAAAAATTTAAATAAGAAAATATTTATATTTTTAAGTTCTTAAGTTATATTTATATTCTTTACACCATTTGTGATGAAATTTATTCAAATGAATTGATGATTTAAAGTTAAGAATAAATTTCAAATAATCAATCAATCTATTTTTCAATATTTTTCAATTAATCAATCTATCAATTTTAATGTAAATAATAATTGTAATATTAATAATTGAAAACTTATTAAATATTTAATTAAATTCAATTATTATGTCAAAATAATTTTAAAAATTTTAAAAATATATATAATATTATTATCAATGTATTTTTTTTTCAATTTTTAATCAATCATCAATTTTAATGTATAGGGATTGAAAACTTATTAAATGTTTATTTAAATTCAATTATTAGATAAAACAAATTTTAAAAATTTATAAAAAAATTTAATGCTAATTTTTATTTGAAAAAATTTATTATTAATTTGTACTTCTTTTCCATTAAAACTAAATTTTCTATTAAATAATTTTAACCAAATATAATGCTTATGAATTCAATTCTTATATTATTTCTTTTACTTTTTAAAATGTATTATCTGACTTAATGATAGTTAAATACTTTTATGACTATTAGATTATAATTAAAATGAATTTAAATTAAATAAATTACAAATAAAAAATAAACGTAAAATATAACCACTATTTTATGCTCTTTTTCTATAAGGAATCTTTGTATTTTTGTTATTATTTCGTAAGAAATTTATTTTATATATCAAGAAATAAATTAAATAAAGAAATCATTTCAATTAAAAATAAATAATTTAAATTTACTTAAGATGTTTTACTGTACAAGTGTTTCTTTGCGAATTAAGTGTAACTGCAGTAGAACTACGTTAGATCATTACGAATGAATTTAAATTAAATAAATTACAAATAAAAAATATACGTAAATATAACTGTTATTTTATGATTTTTTCTATGAAGTAGTTTTTCTATATTTCTTGAGAAGTTTATTTTATGTCAAGAAATAAATTAAATAAAAAACATTTCAATTAAACATAAACAAATTTAATTTGTATAAGATGTTTTACTGTATAAGTGTTTCTTTTTCGAATTGAGTGTAACTGCTGTAGAACAGCATTACAACATTACAAATGAAATTAAATTAAAAATAAAAATATGCTTAAAATATAACTGCTATTTTATGCTTTTTTTTTCTATAAAGTATTTTCGTATTTTTACTAATATTTCTTAAGAAATTTATTTTATATGCCAAGAAATAAATTAAATAAAAAGTAATTCATTTAAAATTAACAAATTTAATCTATAAGTTGTTTTACTGTATAGGTGTTTCTTTGCGAATTGAGTGCAATTGCAGTAAAACAACATTTACAGAAAATAATTAAATTAAGTAGTTTTTTTTTTGCCTGTATTTTATGAAAAGGTAATTTTCTCCAAAAGGGATTATATATATATATATATTTAAAAACAATGAGTGTGTTTTTCTACAAAAATGATATATGTTTAGATTAATTTTTATATATAAATTTTTCTTAGTGTATTAATGAGTATCCAATTGCAAGGCAAAAATCAATTATAATTATTTTACAAGTATTAAATTTCTTATCTAATGATGGATATATTATGACAAAAAGGTAGAGAAAAACATCATAAAAATTGCTAAGAAAAATACAAGAAAATAATCTTCTAGTAATTAAATGAAATCATAATTGCCTTTTTACACAAATTTGACAGGTAACTTAATATTTGAAGGCCAAATTACATGACTTTATTAAAAAAATAATACATAAAAATCTGAAAAACAGTTTAGAAAGATTTTGCAAAAAAAAAAAAAAAAAATCGATTAATTTTTAACGATGAGAGGTACATCATTATTTCGATATTTTCTGCATTGTCAGACATTGTTTTTTTTTTGAATTGAAATTTTGTATCGAGTTTCTTAAAAAAAAAAAAAAAAAAAATTCTTTAACTGTATGTTTAAAAAAAAAATTTTTTTTTATTAATCAATATTTTTAAGAAACCTTTTAACTTTTTGTGTACTTTTCAGTTTTTGAAAAACGTTTCTTTTTCTGAAACACGAGTCATAATCGTATAAATTGGGTTAATTATCATTTAACGGTATTGGGTTTTTTCAGATAAAAAAATTCTTAATTGCTCATAAGTTGAGTTCTGTTTTTTATTGGTAACATAGAAAAGCATGTACAGATTTTTTTAAAGCTCGTTTCCTATGTTTAACTTTTTTTTATTTGCTAAAATAACTGTTATAATAGAATTGTGGAATTGTTGTTATTTGTCCTTATTTTTTCTATAATGACTCAATACTAAATTGAAGTCATATTAAAAACCTTTTAAGTGTTTTAAAAGTCACATTTCAAAATAAAAGTAAGGCAAAATGTAAACAATGTTTACCGATTGAATATTACTTATTTAAATATAATCTAAAATATTATGTTATTCCACTTGTGATTGAAATGTTATTGTATAATGTATTTTGTTTACTACAAAACTCTAATAATAAAAGTAGCATTCTTTTGTGAATATAAAATTATATGCTTTATTTCTCACTCGCAAATAATATATTTTTTTTATTCAATGTGAGATTATTTTGATTTTTAATGTAATTCGTCAACTAAGTAAAATGAATATTTATTTACGGAAAACATAAAAGTAAATAAAATACTTTAAAATGTTTTTAAAACAATAATGTTAAGAATTTGCACTTATTTGATGTATTTTTTAAATTATATTTTTGGAACTAACACAAACATAATTATGATGAAACACAAATTACGTAGAAAGTTTTTAAAGCTGTATGAATTTTTTTATAATAAAAGTTGTTTTTTCTTTCAGTTTTTAAGTTTTGATGTCAGAAAAATTAAAGCACTGAAATCAAGAATAATATTAATTAAAATATCGAAATATTACTACTGTCTATCTATAGAAATTAGCAATATAAACTAATTCATAAATTAAATAAAATGAATATAGTTTTATAGAAAACATAAAAGTAAATAAAAGACTGACAATTTTTCAAAAAAATATTATTATAAATGGGGCCTGAATGGCCGAGTGGCTAACTCTGGCTCTCAATAACCACAGGTTTCGGCTCGAGTCCCAGTGGGTCCATGATGTTTATAGTGGTTCGAATCCACTTTAAACCGTAGCTCCCGGTCTGACATGATCATAGAGCTTTATGGGGGTATTGTTACTCTGCGTCCGTAGCATATCTTCAAGCTACACGCGCCTCCTTTGTAGTGCTAAGTGAATAATGTTGGTGGAGCACTTGCCTTAAGGCATAAGACAATTGTCTAAGTGTTTGCAAACTGTATTAAGAACAAAGAAAAATATATCGTTATGAATTGGTTCATATTTGATGTATTCTTTTTAAATTACATTTCTGAAAATAATACAATCATAATTATGATGGAGCACAAATTATGTTTGATGTATACGATTTTTTTACGATAAAAAAAGTTTTTTTTTTTTTCAGTTTATAAGCTTTGATGTCAGAAAAATTAAAGCACAGAAGTCAGGAATAATATTAAATAAAATTCCGAAATAGTGCTAATGTCTTTCTCAACTAATTCGTCAACTAAGTAAAATGAATATTGATTTATGGAAAACATAAACGACTTTAAATTTTTTTCAAAACAATATTGTTATGGATTGGTGCATATTTGATGCATTTTTAAAATTACATTTCTAAAAATAATGCAATCATAATTATGATGAAGCACAAATTATGTATGATGTTTTTAAAAATTATATGAAATTTTTACGATAAAAACATTTATTTACAGTTTTTTAAGCCTTGTTGTCAGAACAATTAAAGCACAGAAATCAAGATTAAGATTGATTTAAATACCGAATTAGTACTGCTGTATATCTACAGAAATTAGCAATATCAACTAATTCGTCAATTAAGTAAAATGAATGATGATTTATAAAAGTAAAATGAATGATGATTTATAAAAGTAAAATGAAAATTGATTGGAAAACATAAAAGTAAATAAAAGACTAAAAGTTATTAAAACAATATTATTAAGAATTGGTGCATATGGAGCATATTGAGCATAAGCTTTGACATCAGAAAATTAAAGCACAAAAATCAAGAATAATATTAAATTAAATACCGAATTAGTAATACTATTATATATCTATAGAAATTATCAATATCAACTATTTCGTCAACTAAGTAAAATGAATATTGATTTATGGAAAACATAAAAATAAATAAAAAGACTTTAAATTTTTTTCAAAATGTGGAATTGATGTGTTCTTTTTAAATTACAAACAATATTTAAAAAGAACTGGTACATATTTGATGCATTCTTTTTAAATAACATTTCTGTAAATAACACAACCATAATTATGATGGAGCACAAATTACGCATTATGTTATATGAATTTTTTTACTATGAAAAATTTTTTTTTTTCAGTTTATAAGTTTTAATATTATAAACTAAAAATTAAAGTACAGAAATCAAGAATAATATTGATTAAAATTCTGAAATAATACCATTGTCTGTATGAAAATCTATTTTAATTTACATTTAAAAGAATTTGGAGAGCTCTGATTGCATATTTAAAAACTTCAATAGATTTGTACATAATCACTTCTGTATTGTGTACAAGTTCTCTTTTGCGTTTCCTTTACTTGTTATAAATAGTTTGATTTTTTTTATCGTTTTCATTATTTTATTTGATAAAATTTAATGTACCACCTCTGCTTTATAAAGAGGATAGGAATATTATATGCAGTGTAAATTAACGAATAATTTTTGTACATAGTCGCTTCTATATTGTAAAAATATTTCTCTTGTACGTGTCTTTTGTTGCAAAAACTATTTTTTTTTTTTACTATTTTTATTACTCTTGTTTGATAAGATTTAATGCACCACCTTCCCGCGTTATAAAGAGTATGGGAATATTATATACAGTGAGAATTTGCTTCTTTTTTAAAATTAAATTTGATTTAAAATGAGTTTTTAGATGGAAAAAAATGTAGTTATTTTTAAATGCAATTGATTAAAAAAGATTTCATGTTAATTTCGTATTATTCAACAAATTATTGCACAAAAACTAATTTCTAAAAAAAATGTATAAACTATTTATAAATTAAAAATTCAAACTTTTTATCTCTTTTTGCCAGCTCATCGATTACATCGTCTATCTCAACTTCATTATTTCGATGAATATTTAATAAAACTAAACCAGGGAAAACGCCCGCTTAATCAACACATCCAAGCGCGATAATAAAATTGACACTGATAAAAAACATTTTCATAGAAATATTAAATATTTAACAAAAGGAAATTGGACCTAAGTGGGAAGGGGGCATAAGTTTGATCACGTATACACATGTCACTTATGGCCTTGATTGGGTTCAAGCCCTCCAGCCCCCACCCCCTGTGTACACACCTGCCCTGGTGCACTTTTGTATAACGCTGAACTCATTATCAGTCTAACGTTTTTATGCTGACTTATTTTTAGCCAAAGGCAAATGGATTATGACCTAATCCTTTCACATTATTAAAATAGAATTTGTAGAATTCATAGATATAGTCTTTATGTTTAATTTTTTCCTTCTGTTTTTATTATTTTAACTTTAATCCAATTTGCAAGTGTACAAAATGACACTAGAGCGGAAAATCAAACTAATGTACCACAGGGGTGGTTCATTAAAATGGATTGAAGTTAATTAATAAAAACAACCAATTATTCTTAACAAATATTAAACATAAAGACTAGAACCAGACTAGAATGGCTTAGTTTAATTTGTCGCTCTACTGTCATTTTGTGCACTTTGGGCTAATTAGACAGGAACTTACAGTTTAACGTGGATTCCGAAAGACTGACAAATATCCTTGTCATCAGGCCGCATTTACAAAGGAGGTGGTTTTCCAAACTTATCCCCCTACTTGAGTCCAATAAAAGAACCATTAGGCTTACCCATCTATGCCAGACTAGAAGCTCGACACATAAATAAAAAAAACATATTTTTAAAAAATTAGACACATTTAAAATTGTAATTTTAAAAACTGCATAAATGAGTGCTCATTTTAAACATTGTGGTATGCCGGTTTTTTAAAGCATAAATTGAATTTTTATTTATTTCTTTTTCAGAAACCCACCATGGTGGAACAGGCGATCTCGGCTGGAAAGGATATTGTGCGGAGTCGCTGGTATATGCCTTGTGATGGTCACTGCAATGGCCGTAGCATTAGCTGTCATAGGATATCATTATCAATCATTGAAGACAGGTTAGTAAATGGCCATGCAATTGAAATATCTTGTTTATCTTAAGTACCGCAGGCATCAGCGGGTTAATTTGCAGCTTTACGGGGTGTTTCAACACCGGGTTTATAAACAGAAGAAGAAAGTAGTAGTCTGCTTTGTGAAGTGGCCGATGTAGACTCGCTGAGTTAAGGTCCAAATGAGTTTTAATTAAGAATCAAGAAAATTAAAGGAAATTATATGCTACCAAATGCATCGGCAGTAAAAGTTTGATGTTTATCGATCTGATTTGTTTGTTGATTCTGTGGTTTTCATTCTTATAACACAGTAGGCCTTTTACAATCTAAAAGATTTTTTTTTTTTTGTTTATTACACCAACGGTCCAGTTTTTTACGATCTAGTATGAAAGTAAGCTATTCGAATCCATATTGATCCCAGTAGTACCAGTTGCTAACAATTTTAGGAGTTTTGCATTTGAGAATAAAATTAGAAATTTTTAAGTTCAGATTTTATGACGAATGGTAAAAATTAAAGTTATTTAAAAATTAAAATACAGTTATTACCACAATTAGCATTATAAATGTAACAAATATATTAAATTTACACTCCAAAATAAGAAAAACATTATACATTATATCATAAATAAATATTCAATCCCATAAAAGTTAGTTAATTGGTAATATTTAAAGGATGAATTAATAAATTAACTGTTATTATGAATATATTTCTTGAAATGATAATCTATAACGGAGAAAATAATTAATTATAAATTTTCGAAATAATAACTCATCTAAAAACATGTATAGTAGGGTATGTATGTGTATTAGAGCATAATAGTAGGGCATAATGGGAATAATCAAAAGTAAACAAACTTACTGTTGTATTTTTTCTTTCTTTTAGGTAGTAAATCTGGTGACGTTAGTTTACCGGGTAGTGCAGATAAATTAGTGTATTCACTGTACAATGTGATCACCCCACCTCATGCTGTTGGCATTTGTCTTAAACCTGGCTGCGTCAAAGCTGGTGAGTTTATTTTATTTATTTATATTCTGTCGTTAAAGAAGAGAGTTTACAAAACTGCACTTTCTTAAAATTGGCTGTTATTTAAGCCATTTTTAATTTTATCAATTGTACTATCATTACTATGTTATTCATATTTATATTATATAAAAATTCAAACTGTTATTGTAGTGTTTTGGGTTGTGCGGCTGGATTATAATTGAGTGTGGTTGGGTTGAGACTTGGGACACAGGTTGGGGGACTCACAGCTTTATTGACACACACACAAACACTACACATATGCAATTAACTATAGACAATATTCAATACATTTAAAGGCATATAATTGCAGATTCGGGGAAGGATTCTACGAGTAAGCCGAAAATAAAGATATTCAGGTACACATTGGATGAGAGGAATATATCTCTCCGGGTGAGAGTCTGTAGGCAAACTTATACGCAGGGGTTGCGTTGAATATATTTCTTTCTCGGATGAGAGATGACAAACTAAACATTTCTCAGCAGAAGTACGGGATGAACTGTACTTCCTCTCGGATGAAAATATCGAGGCCTACTGACTATTTCTCCTGAATGCCACAAAGGGCACGAAAAGTTAAAA
Source organism: Caerostris extrusa (assembly GCA_021605095.1). Lineage (NCBI taxonomy): Eukaryota > Metazoa > Arthropoda > Arachnida > Araneae > Araneidae > Caerostris > Caerostris extrusa. Next base: position 25,580 of record BPLR01009247.1, read on the forward strand.
AATTATGTTCATTATTAATTATTAATTTATTCTGTATCTGTTATACGATATTTTTATTTTCGGCATTAATAGGTATTGTAATAAAATACTAAGGGCCTGATGGCCAAGTGACTAGCGATCTGGCGGTCGATGCCACAGATATCGGAGTCCTTGCGGTGCCATGGATGTTTGTAGTGGTTGGAATTCACTTTAAACCATAAACCCGGTCTAATATGACTGTTGGGCATAAGACTGACAACCCTACCCCGTAAAAAGAAAACCTCCTGTCTTGAAATCTACCAGTAAGCAGATGGCCTTGGCCCACCAATGATTCGCCAATGAGGAAGAATGAAAGAATATTTCAAATTGGGTTTGATGACCGAGTGACTATGTCGCTGGCAGTTGGTGCACAGGTTATCGGTTCGCATCCCGGCGGTGCCTTGAATGTTTGTGGTGGTTAGGAATCCACGTTGAACCGTAGGTCCCGTTCTAATATGACTCTAGAGTGTCACACAGCCCAATCAGACTTCTCTCACATCATTTCCAAACTGTATAAGGCAACCCAGCTCTAGACACACAGATGTAGTGTGGTGTAGTAGCAGTAGTTATTGGTGCCACAGGTTTTCGTGTTCGAGCCCGACGGTACCATGAATGTTTGTAGTGACTCGGAATCCCCTTTAAACGGTTGTTACCGGTCTAATATAACTGTTGGGCGTAGGGCTGACAAACATACGCCGTAAAAAGAAAAACAACTACTGTCTTGAAATCTGCCAGTAAGCAGACGGCCTTGGCCCCCCAAGGGGCGGTTGTGCCAATGCAAAAGAAAAAAATGATATACTAGTGTCGATAATAGTTATTACTTATAATACAATTTGTAATGAATTAATTAATAGTCTACATTTAAATTATCCATACTAAAATATAAACTAAAATTATATGCTCTAACTAGTTTATTTTTCAGTGAAAATTAATGATATTTTGGATTAAACCAATAAAGTTATAATTAAAGAACATATTCATCATCATCATTGGCTTAACAGCCCCATGGGGAGCCCATGGTTGTCTGCCTAATGGCAAATTCCGGGGTTCTTTTACGGGGTAGGGTTATCAGCAATATGCCCAAAGCTCTACAATCCTATTAGACTAGGGCCTACGATTTAGAGTGGATTCCGAACGACTACAAACATCCATGTCATCTCCGGGACTCAAACCCAAAACCTGTGGTACCGAGAGCGCCAGGACGCTAATTACTCGGCCATCAGGTCCTCCTAAAAGCATAACAATAAAAGAAATCTTCTCCCAAGTTAATATCTAATAACATATGAAAAACTCGCCCCAAGTTACGAAATCCAACTTATTAAAAAATATGTAAGCAAAAGAAATTGCTTACAGCAGAATATTAATAAGCTAATTGAAAGATGATGAGTAGCAAAAACCTCGAAGGATTTGTTTACACAATACCATTTTCCCTAATTAAACTTGTGTCATCACTTTCTTTCTAAGCAGTAAGTTGATACATTGTGTTCATTATCTATCGAGAAATCAGCACTTTTACTTTCGCCTTTAATCTTTTTTTTCTTTCACCTTGACGACTGTGCGTTAATTATTTTCGCAGTGTAATGAACTCCTGTCTGAAAGGAGGAAAAAAATCGATGCATTCATTATCAGACACTATTCCAGGAAGTGGAGAAGTTATTGATGAGAACTTTGTGAAAGAGCATCGTTTAAAATTGATAACAATCGGGAATTTTCAATGCATACGGGGAATATGCTTTTTGAGAAAGAAGCATAAATGTATCTCATGTTTTATTTAGCAATACAGCAGGAAGATAGAAAAAAGCTTGTATCATATTAGATATGTAGAAATTGCAAGCCAATTGTTTTTCGGTAGATTTAGAGCTTGATAATGCAAATAATATAATAATATATTATTATACATAATATATTATGTAATAATTTATAAAAATTATATACCCATGAAATTAATAATAAAAGCTTGTCAACTAACATTTTTTTTTTTTTTTTTTTTTTAAAAAATTAATTAGAAAATCAACTTTTAATAAGTGAAAGCATATGCTTGTATTAACAATATAAGTGAATAAATAATATATTATTATATTATACAAAAATTTATAAAAATTATATACCCATGAATTTAATAATTAAAACTTGTCAACTAATACTATTTGTTAAAAAGTTAATTATTAAATCAACTTTTTAACAAGTGGAGCCTATTCTTGTATTATAAGCATATGCTTTTATTAATAATACACTCTATATAATAATATAATATCACTTATAGTATCATATATAGTAATTTATAAAAATTATATATCAATGAATTTAATAATAAAAGCTTGTCAACTAACACTATTTGTTAAAAAGTTATTTACTAAATCAACTTTTAACAAATGAAAGCATATACTTGTATTACAAACGAATAATATGGTTATATTCGCCTTCAACAAATAGCAAATAACACGCTCAAACTAAAGTTCAAACTATTCAATAGACAGAAATATATTTTTGAAGCATTAATACTTCAAAAATATATTTCTGAATATTGAAAATATCATGAGTACGGTACTAATACGGTACTAGTACGGTACGGTTTAATTTCGGTGTACTCATGATAAAATATTTTTGATTTATATTCAAAAATATTTTATCATGACACACCGAAATTGAAATAAGATCTTTGCATAAATGTTATTGCAATATATTTAATCTGTGTAACCGTGTTTTCTTCTGTTCGGAAGAAATGATCAGTCAGCTTCGAGACTCGACGGCCTATCAAAAATCTTGATCACCTCAATAAATTCAAACTCGACGACTAGTCAGCCTCGAGACTCTCACCCAATAGGAAGTGCAGCGCACTCAAGTACTCCCGCTGAGAAAAATTTAATTTGTAGTCTCTCATTCCAAGAGGAAATATATTTAGAGCATCCCGGCGTATCGGTGGCCTAAAGACTCTCACCCTGAGAGGAAGTATATTTCACTCACACTGCGCGTAACTGAGTTTCGGATTTTTGGCTTAGAAGTGAAGTAGTAGTAGAAGTAGCCGAGTTTCGTGTATTTAGTTTCCTTTCACATACATAATTATCTGTGTTAAATATTTTATATCTCTAACCCTATGTTTGTGGTGTTGTATTATTACAGAAATGGAAACAAATATTACAATACTTATTAAACTAATGTAAGATAACGCATCAAATTCTATATTTTACTTTTCTTTTATGTTCTATCATTTAGTGTATAGAAAACGATAATGTATATTTATGTGCATGATCAGTTGGCATACCCATTCTCATCCGGACAGAAGGTATATTTCGTGCGCTCTGCGCGTATCTGAGATTCGGGTTTTCGGCTAAAAAGGTGTCCTTAAACGAATCTGTAACTATTTGCCTTTAAATATGTTAAATATTGTATATCTCTAATTGTGCGTGCTTGTGCCAATAAAGCTGTAAGCTTCCCAACCTGTGTCTCAAGTATTTCAACCCAACCACACCAGGGTTGAATCTTTTTTGCAATCTGGTTGCCCAACCTGCACACTACATCTGTGCATTTCAACAACTGTTACACTATCAGTTGATTTGTTCTTTATATTTTGCGGAACAAAAAGCAAGGAAAAAAATTAGATAATATTACATTTATAATTCAAAAGATGTTAATCTCAGCATGTTAATTCTATCAGTGAACTTTTCTGTTCCTTTTGTTGTTGTTCTAATACAAATGGCAATACAGAGATAGTTAATCTTTATGCTTTAAGCAACGGCTGCACCACTGTTACTCATTTTTACCCAAGGAGTACATGTAGCTTGAAGATAGGCTACGGACTCCAGTAACACTATCCCCACAACACTCTACGATCACATTAGATCGGGACCTACATGTTAAAGTGGATTCCGAACCACTAACAATCATCCATGGCACCGCCTGGACTCGTACACGAAACCTGTGGTACCGAACTCCAGAGCACCAGCCCCTCGGCCATCAGGCCTCTGTTTCTTTTAAAATTTAAAAATTCATCACGATCCTCAACATCATTGTGTAAATAAAGTAAATATTAATAATAAATACTTATTCTCTTTCTATGATATACATTGCAACATTTTTAGATTTTACTATCTCGTCATTTTTGTATTCTCATAAGCGCACTGAAATAAAATAAATTATACAAGAAAAATTAAATTAAACAAGTAAAAACATAGAACTCTAGCCAGCTCTAGCTCTAGAAGACAATTAAACATTTAAAATATTTATTTTGAAAAAAAGAACTGAAAAAATTAGAATAAAAAAAAATTACATCAAAAAGTTTTTATGTATTAAACATATTTTTATGCGATTGTTTCTTTCTGTGTTACAGCTGCAACGATATTGAACAACATCAACGAAGCGGTGGAACCCTGCGAAAACTTTTATGAATTCGCTTGCGGAGGTTGGCTTCAGAAGCAACTCATTCCGGACGACAGATCCGCTGTGTCTGTTTTCTCCCTTCTCCAAGACGACTTGGATTTGCTTTTAAGAGGTAAGTCGCGACAGCCCCGCCAGGTGGCGCTTTCAGGTACTTACCTTTAGGGCTTTAGATTTAAAACACTTTTTTAAGTATTTCTTTCCCACGAGTAGAAATTTTTTTTAATAAACATATTATTATAAAAAAAAGAAACAATCAAAAAGGAAATTTAAATAATAATTTGAATAATCAATAAAGATATAATCAAAAATTAAATTTAAATCATAATTTTAATAATCATTAAAGAAATAATGAAAAATCAAATTTAAATAATAATTTTAATAACCATAAATGAAATTTAACTATTAATTTTAATAATCAATAAAGATATAATCAAAAATGAAATTTAAATAATAATTTTAATAATCAATAAAGAAATAATTAAAAATGAAATTTAATTATAATTTTAATAATCTAAAATGAAATTTAAATAATTTTAATAATCAAAAGGAAATTTAAATAATAATTTTAATAATCAATAAAGAAATAATTAAAAATGAAATTTAAATAATAATTTTAATAATCAAAAAGAAATTTAAATAATAATTTTTAATAATCAACAAAGAAATAATCAAAAATGAAATTTAAATAATAATTTTAATAATCAGTAATGAAATAATCAGAAATGAAATTTAAATAACAATTTTACTAATCAATAAAGAAATAATCAAAAATGAAATTTAAATAATAATTTTTAATGATCAATAAAGAAATAATAAAAAATGAAATTTAAATAATAATTTTATTAATCAATAAGGAAATAATCCAAAAGGAAATTTAAATAGTAAATTTAATAATCAATAAAAAAAATAATCAAAAAGAAAATTTAAATAATAATTTTAATAATCAATAAAGAAATAATCAAAAATAATTATTTTAATAATCAATGGTGAAATAATCAAATTTGAAATTTAAATAATCCAAAAGGAAATTTTAACAATCAATAAAGAAATAAATAAAAATTTAAAAATTCAAATAATAATTTTAATAATCAAAAATGAAATTTTAATAATCAATAAAGAAATAATCAAAATCCATATTGACTATTGACTAAATACAACTGGGTATCATTAAAAATCCCATTTTAATGATAACCAGTTCATTCAATATGAATTACCCCATAAATAAGTTTAATATTATCATCAGAAACTGTTCTCCAAAAATTTATTCGATAATTAACTGTCAAAAATTTTAATACAATATTAATTAAGAAATATATTTTTACACTACGTAAAAAGTAGAAGGACACTTGATTTTGTAATTAAAAAATATTTTATTTTACTAAAAATTTTATTAGAAGCATTTTACAAATATTTTAAAAATACAATTTTAACATCAGAATTATGATATTCAAACATAAAATATTAATGGCAACAAAAGTAGTTTCCCTTTTTTGAAACTTTTATAAAAAAGTAGAAGGACAGCATTGTAATGAATGAAAAAATAGTGATTTTAATAAGAATGTTCTTTCCATTGGCTTTTATAACTTCAAATATTCTGTTTGGAAGTGAATTGTATAGAGATTGAACTTCTGTTTGACAAAAATTGTCCCACGAGTCATTCAATGCTTCTCGAAGCTGAGTTAGCGAATCAAATTTCCTACCATCAGCATAAACTCGACGAACTAGCATTGCCCAGATGTTTTCCACTATATTAAGGTCAGGACTTTTGGCTGGCCATGGTAAAACATCCACATTATTTGTTAGGAACCAATTTTTGACTCCAGTCGCGGTGTGAATGGAAGCTCCGACCGAAACTTCCACTCTTCACCCCCAAGTCAAGCCATAAGGAAGAAGCTCGGAATTCAGCACTTGAATGGTCTGTATGTTTGCCTACCGTTTAAGAAACCAGACTTGTCCTTCCTCCGTATCCAACAGCCAACCAAACCATTAAATTCCTCCTCCCATTTGTCGTGTTGAATAGTATTCGTCTTCACTCCCCAGACAATGCCAGTAGTGCTGATATCCGTCTGACCGTCTAAGTTAAATTTCTTTTCATCGGAAAAATATCACAGAAGTCCATTCTGTAGTCCAGGACATTTGCTCCTTAACCCACGTTAAACGGTTATCAATGTGAGCTTGTGTCTACTTAGGATGATGTTTCCGTTTTTGAAAATGAATTTTTTAGAACTTTTAATATAGTTGTAAACTGTTTGTTTCGTCACATGATTAAGTCCTGCTGCTTGATTTCTTGCCTTTGAAACACTTCCTTTTGTTCTTCTTAAGCACACGAACAAGTTTCCTTTCATCACGCGGTGTTAACTTTTTCGGTCTACCAGTCTTCTTTTTCTTTCCATTTTTATAAGGATTTCTGATAAAGTTTGAAAACTGTATTGGGGCTCACCTGCAACAATGGCATTCTCTCTGACACCTTTACCACCATTTTGATATGCGGAAATTTGGCCTTTTTGAAAATCGTTCAAAGGTATTCCTTTAGGCATTTCTGAGAACGGAGAAATAGCGTAACTTTTAAACAAATTAGATTTTTTTGTCAGAAAAGGTAAAAACAAAGTACAAAATCACTATTTAAAAAGAACAACTCGCTAAATTAAATATATTAGCAAGTGCCCTTCTACATTTTTTACGCATACGGAAATTATATATACTAATTTTATTATTAATATTAGTGGTAGATGTTTAATTTTTGCCTAAAATGAAAAAAAGGGTCATTAAACTAAATCTGCATAAATATCTGGTAGTTAGGAGAAAATAAGAGATATTAATTGGCAAAAAAAACACTGTCCTTCTATTTTTTTATGCAGTGTAAGTTTTTCGATGTTATTATTTAATTCATTTGATATTAAATATGAAAAAGATACTCAAATAAAAATCAACCTAAACAAATATATTATTTATAAAACTTAAAAACTTATTGTAATAATTATATTTAAACTTATATACTATTGTATTTAAAAAAACATGACTATCTCTTATTTTGATCTTTCCCTCCCTTTTTTTTAGCCATGATAGAAAATGGGATCAAAGACACCGACCCTCAGTTTATTCGCAACATGAAGAGCATGTATGATTCATGTATGAATACAAGTAAGTACAAAAATATACATAATACATTTTCTACAAAAGAAAATATTAAAATAAATGTCGTTTATTACGTTATGGTAAAACTGTACATCATCCATAACAATTTTTAATCATAATGTATTGCTTCTTATCCCAATATTATTTATCAATAATATTAAGATTTAAAAAATTAAGGAAAATATTTCTTAAATAAAGATAAAATATGAATTTTCTAATTATCATGTGTTTGTTTCTTATCCCACTTGGTCAACAGCAACATCTAGATCAGGGGTTTCAAACTCCGGCCCGCCAGTGTCATCGATTCGGCCCGCGACAGCGAATAGCTGATTGTTGCTGTAATAAGTTGGATAAAACACAGAATGATAATAACTCAGTTTTATTGACTTTTAGGTTTTAATGACAAGCATAATACGCAGAAAATTTAACTTAAGCATAACAAATAATTGAAATGAATCCCACTAACATTATAAATTAGTGAACATCCCGCGGTTACCCTCGGTAGTTATGTTGGGGTAAAGAGTATCGCATATGTATGTATGTCGATGTTTGGAATGTATATATCCTGAATCGAACATATGATTTTTATGAAAATCCCTCAGGAACGGAAAAGCTAAATTAACGCGAATGAAATGCTTCTGTTGTGATGGAGCACCCGTAGGTAGGAGTCTGATTTGGCCCGTGGTGTTTAAGAAGGAGGACAGTGCCTTCCGGGAGGATTTTTAGTGATAATTAACCCACATCTGCGTATCGTATGGGAGAAACCCGGAAAATTGCCGCCAGGTAGTCCGACTAACCTCCCGGCGGTGCCATGGACGTTTCTAGTGGTTCGGAATGCACATTTAAGCAGTAGGTCCCGGTCTCATATGACCGGAGAGCGTCACAGAAGGCCAATCAGACTTCTCTCACCCACATCATTCCCCAAACTGTATAGGGCAACTTAGCCCTCGAGTGCACAAAATGACGTAGATTGACAAACCGAACCAAAACCAAACCAAACGACTATTATCATACGTTTAATTAGTTGATTCTGGAAATAGTGATGAAACAGGTAATTTTAATTCAATATTCCCTTTAAATTAAAAGTTCTTAGTCTCAACCAAAAAATAACACTTATTTTAGGTAGTAATTTGTTAAAAAGAAAATACAATGACGATACCTTGCATTGAGGGACCCCATTCGAAAAATTTGCCACGACGCTCAGATGGTATAGTTAAGACACTGTCCTACATACTACCCGTTTTTGTTGTAATCTAAAGCTAATATCACAACAAAAATTAAAAATAAAACCTTAATTTTAAGTCTCTATTGCGTTTATAATTGGAATGTCTATATATGTAATTTTAATAGCACTTGTTTATCTTAAACAATAGATCTAATTAAATAATTATTATAGAAGATTGTTTACCGACCGAATTGAATAATAAACAAATAAAAAAAATAAAATAACTGTAGCTGACTCAGAGCTGTATGACAGGTGTTCATTAATTAAACCTGTGCTATTTAGCATGCATATTTATTTCTATAAATTTAACTTAATTTATATAAATGTCAATTAAAACTATTAATATTTTGACCAAATTTACAATAGGATGTATTTAATTGCTATTGTACCTCTGTTCTTTAAGGAGCACTTGTATTTTACTCGTTAATATCTTGTTTACCGAATACTTCCGAATAAGAACGAATGATTCATTAATTTAGGAAGACTGAGCCATTCTATTGTTAAAATTCAACCTACTTATTCGTTCCGGTTTGGTACTAATTAGAAGATATTAATTTTTGTAAATGAGAGACAGTTTATCATACGAATGCTTTCTTATTATACTAATTGAATTGATTTTGTTGGGATATTAAATTGATTACTGTACACTAAATGTCACTGTAACTTCACTATTGCCTTTTATGGTTATCATTGATGGAAGAAAAAAAATTAGTAATATTGAATTATTTTTATTATTTAATTCAACAAATTAATTACGCCGGAAAACATTTCTGATATATTTATATATTTGAAATACTTTTTGGTTTTAAAAAAAACTATTTAAAGCATACATATACAAAAAAAAAATATACGTATCTTAAAAAAAATTAAGGTTCAGGATACGTATCATCAAAAAATGTATTATCAAGATACGATCTGGATATGTAACATCGAATCGAATCAAACTTTTGTGTTGCTGTTAAAAACTGCAGTTGAAAATGAAGTCTATTTGTAGAATGTTTTTATATCTTACAACAGTAGACAAATTAAATTTTTATGTTGCTGTTGAATACAGTAGCCAATATAGAATCATACTTTATTGTTGCTGTCATGAGTTGCAGCTGAAATCGAAGTCTATTTTCAAAGACGTCACGCAGAAGTCAAAATCGAATCAAGCTTTAATGTTTCTGTTATATGACGCATTCGGTTTCGAACCATATTTTATTATGTGTTGCAACTAAAAAGATCAAATTAAATTTTAATTTTAATATTAAATGCCTCAGTTAAAATCAAATCAAACTTTAATGTTGCTGTTATAAGTTACAGCCTATCTTTATATATATAATTCTTCTGTACATGTGTTTATCACTGAACGCTTCCTAAACGGCGGGACCGATTGTGATCAAATTTTTTTTGTGTGTGTTTGTGTGGGTTCCTGGATGGTTTAGATTCACAATTGGACCCGGTAGGTGGCGCTGCTATTAGGTTCTTCTTTACGTGTGTTTGTCACTGAACTTCTCCTAAACGGATGGATCGATTTTGATAAAATTTTTGTGTGTGTGTTTGACAAAACATGGAGAATATTTTTATGCTACCCCCCTTTGTTGCAAGTCGCCACCAGAACCTTCCTAAAAATCCTTGAGTTAAAAATTCCTTGAGGTTATTTAAAAGAAGTATTTTCAAAATCAACTTTGAAATTTATGTTTTAAAATGAAACATATATAGATGAATATATAATTCTTCTGTACATGTGGTTGTCACTGAACTTCTCCGAAAAGGCTGGGCCGATATTGATGAAATTTTTGTGTGTGTGTTCGGCAAACCTTGGAGAATGTTTTTATACTATCCCTTTGTTGTAAGTCTCCACCAGATGGTGCTGCAGGCTATCAACTTCTATACCGTTCAATCAATCGCTATGAAAATGGGTAATAATATGTGTTCGACTAGGAAAAATAGGTTCGCGCTATCCACTTTATTGCCACTTGCCACCAGAGGGTGCTGCAGCAATTCATCTTATATACCGTTCGAACGATATCCATGAAAATTAGTATGCACATATACTGGAACATGGAGAATATATTCGCGATATTTAATTTTTTACAATGCATTTTTTTTTTTGTGTGTGGCAGGACAACGTAGGGCGGTTTCTGCTAGTATTGAATAAAATTTCTAATATTGCTGTTTCATGTCGCAGCCGAGATCGAGATGCTGGGCAATGAGCCCCTGGTGAAGATCGTGAAGGAGGTCGGGGGCTGGCCCGCGGTCGACGGGGACAAGTGGGACGCCAAGAAGTTCGACTGGATGGACATACTGTTCAACCTCCGCAGGGTGGGATTCGGACATAACATCCTGTTCTCGGTGTCCATCGGTCCCGACATAAGGAACAACACACGCCACATAATTGATGTAAGTGGTGATATGCACTCCTAGCAGAATGAACTATTTATTTTATTTTGCTACAATTGTTTATATTAAACCCCAATTGCTTATATTTATTTTATTTGCTACATTTGTTTATATTTATTTTATTTGCCACATTTGTTTATATTTATTTTATTTGCAACAATTGTTTTTATTTATATTTCCAACAATTGTTTATATTTATTTTATTTGCTCTATTATTATATTAAATTCCAATCGTTTTATATTTATTTTATTTGCTATAATTGTTGATGTTTAATTTTATTTGCTCAATTGCTTATATTAAACTCCAATAGTTTATATTTATTTTATTTGCTATAATTGTTCATATTAAACTCCAATTGTTTTTTTATTTTGTTTTGCTACAATTGTTTATATTTAACTCCAATTGTTTATATTTATTTTATTTCCTACAATTGTTTATATTGTTATTATAATCTCTTTTTAAGAATGCTAATATATTTATGTGTGTTTAGTTTTTTTTTTCTGTAAAATTAAATAATTTTAAGTGATTAAAAGTATGACAATCTTTTACAAAATTTTATCAATACATCATTATATCATTGCAATGTATCAATTTAATTTCACCAATGCAGATAATAGTTAAAGTATTATAGCTTTTTTAAAGCTTATATTATTTTGGATATTCTGAGAATATTTCTGATTGTTGATAAAATAAATTACCAATAATAAAATATGGTAAAATGTAATAAATTTATAGTAGTATTTATAAAATTTTCCTAATTAAAAAAACGTATCAAATTAAAATAATTAGCGTTTAATATTTTTAAAATTAATTATTAACATAAGAATAACATAATTATAACATATCATCTATGAAGATAACTACGTAGATGATATTAATTATACTGTATGTTTATTACTTAAAATTTCCTATTTTCCTAAATTAACTTAATTACCCAAAAATTAATTAAAAAATAGTTTTTTTCTTTAGTTAGCTGTCTTGGTTATAAGTATAATGTCAAAAAAAAAAACTGCTTTAAAAATAGATATGCCATAAATCCCATAGGAACATTTAAATTGTCTACCAACCTTTATTTATTATCTCGCAAAAACACAGATCCACATTAAATCTTTTATTAATTTCGATGCAGCTGGACCAAGCCAGTTTGGGAATGCCCAACCGTAACTACTTGTTGAAAGGAATAGAAGACCCACTTGTAGCGGCTTATTATCATCTATTAACTATCCACTCTATTAAGTTTTCTACCAAACTACTAAGTGACTTTATTTATTATCTTGCAAAATGTACACTAAATATTTTTACTAATTTCGATGCAGCTGGACCAAGCCAGTCTGGGCATGCCCGACCGCACCTACTTGCTGAAAGGAATCGAAGACCCACTTGTAGCTGCCTATTACCAGCTGATGGTGGACAGCGCGGTTCTTCTGGGTGCCAACAAGACGACAGCAACGGAAGAAATGAAAGCTGCTCTCGATTTTGAAATAGCGATCGCAAATGTGAGTTTGACTTTAAAAAAAATTTTCCTATTGTCAATTTGTTTTAATCTAGGGAAAAATATGGCCAGACATGTTTTGACTGTTTAGAGTAGAACTTTCCATTGACCACCATGCAATAGCAAACCAGGCAAATTTTAAATACCCATTATGCTGGCTACTGGTACTGTTTTTTAATATCATATAAAACTGAATGTAAATATCTGCTAATTTTCAATAAAGAGTGATATTTATTTTGATGTCAAATCTTTATATATAATTCTTCTGTATGTGTGTTTGTCACTGAAAGTTGTGTGTGTGTTTGTCACTAAACGGCTGGACAGATTTTGATGAAAGTTTTTGTGTGTTTGAGTGGGTCCCTGGATGGTTTAGATTCATAATTGGACCCGGTAGGTAGCACTGGAATCGACATAATTCTTCTGTACGTGTGTTTGTCACTGCACTTCACCTAAACGACTGGACCGATTTTGAAATTTTGTGTGTGTTTGAGTGAGTCCCTGGATGGTTTAGATTTACAATTGGACCCGGTAGGAGGAGCTGCAATCGATATAATTCTGTACGTGTGTTTGTCACTCAACTCCTCCTAAACGGCTGGATAGTTTTTGATGAAATTTACAGTTCAAACGATATCCATGAAAATTAGTACGCACATATATTTGAACATGGAGAATATATTCGCGATATGTAATTTTCTACAATGCATTTTTCGCAGAACAACGTATGCCGGGTTCTGCTAGTATATATATATGTACACTCATATCCATAAATTAAGGATAATGAAGTTCAGGCAAAGAAAGAGACAGAAGCAAAACAAACTTGACTTATTTGTAAAGTCTATTTATTAAACAAAAGGCAAAGAGCAAAAAAAAAAAAAAAGATGCTATATGTTTTACATAATTAATAAAAATTGGTGATTTTTATTCCCTGTAGCAAATAAAAAAAAAGACCTATTTACAAAAACAGTATAACATGGTTAGTATGATGGTTAATATGGAGTATGTCCCCGGACGATGCAATACAGGCCTTACAACGCCTAGGCATGCTGAGTATCAAATTATCAATCTGATCTTGGGGAATATTACACCACTCATCAAGCAGTGCCTCCGAAGTTCCGTTTGACAGGTGGGAGGGGGTTGACGGGCTGCAATTCGTCGGCCAAGCATATCCCACACATGCTCTATTGATTCAAGTCCGGTGAGTATGCTGGTCAATCCATACGGGTGATATCCTCCAATTGAAGGCATTCGTCTACAATGTTTGCACAGTGAGGACGGGCGTTGTCATCCATAAACAGAAATTCAGCACCCATGGCGCCCCGAAACAAACGTACATGTTGTTCCAGAATGACATCCCGATAGATGTGGCCTGCCATCGTTACACTCTGAACATGCAGATCAGTTCTGGAACCAAAATAATTCCTCCCCAAACGATCCATCCTGCACCACCGTAACGGTGTCGTTCAATGATGTTCTCTTGGTGGTAATGGGTACCAGGCGATCTACCATATGAAAGTCCGGCGAGAATCAGACTGCAAACTAAACCTGGACTCGTCGGAAAACATCACACAAGACCACTGTTTGGGTGTCCACAATGCATGCTCTCTACTCCAGGTTAATCGCAGGCGACAGTGAGTTGCGGTAAGTGGAACACACATATGACAGGCCTACGAGCATATAGACCAATGTGCCCTAAGCGTCCGTACACGGTCTGCCTTGAAACTGTCGTACCGATAGCTGCCGTGACAGGTCTGATGCTGTGCTCCGTCTGTTTCTTTTGGCAGTAACTGCTAAATACCGGTCCTAATTCGGCGTTGTAACTCGGGGGGCGACCTGTGCTATAACATCTACTCACTTTACCATCATCTTGGAATCATTCCCAAAGCCCGGAGATGACACTCTGGGCGATTCCAAGTTCCTCGGATACTTCCAGCTGGGTACGTCCACATTCCAGTCGTCCGATAATTCTACCACGTAAAAAATCATCCAAATGCTTCCTTTGTGGCATAACTATGCGGTTATTGCACTGAAAGGCTTTTAAAAGCGCTTGTGAACAATTTTACTTCTTTTGCCACCATTCCTTATATACCCCTCTCTTACACCTCTCGTCATTGTGACGTACTGTCCGCGCCATCTGGTGGTTTCCTGTAATTTGCATATTCTTCTTCAAGATGTGTGTGATAATTCCACAGGTGAAATATTTATTTTAGAGTTCAATTTCTGTGTGATTCTGAATTATCCTTAATTTATGGGCCTGAGTGTATATATATATATATATATATATATATATATATATATATATATATATATATATATATATATATATATATATATAGAATAGAATTTGTAAATTCGTAAAATTCGTATACCTGCTTAGTCACTCTTTATAATATGAATGCAATTACATACATTGTTATTTTACAATGCCGGGAATTTTGATCTAGGATCACTTACAGCTAGAATGATACATATGTAGCAGATGCAGCGTTGCCGAGTGTGCATTCCAGAGGGCCTGCCACACTGCACCTATATTTGCAATCCTAATTTGAAGCAAATTTTTTCAGAAGCATATGAAAAGATTTTCATCTTGCTTCGTTTCTACTAGAGCGCGAAGGACATTACGATCTACATATTTATTTTATCCATTCCATTCCCGACACACATAATGATAAGCAGTTTGAAATCACTCGTTGGATCTCAAAATCAAGTCCCATAAGGAGAGTTATCAACGTGGCTACTCCAGCTTAGAAATTTAAAAGAAATTGAGGTATTTCCATCATTTTCCAGTGTTTATTATAGTTATTATAGAACATAATAATTAGCCCGACTCGTGGTTGAGTGACAATCTGTGCCACTGGTGAACCTTAGTGTTGTAGTTCAACTTTGTTGTAGAAATTTAAAAAAAAAAAAAAAAAAAAAGTGAAGACACAAGGGCTTTCGTGATGTTCAGCATCTTTCCATGTTAGGTGGACTACCAGATGGAACTTTTCCGGGTTTTCTACCATGGAATACACAAATGCGGGGTAGTTCCCCCTAAACGTCCTCCAGTAAGGCACTGGCCTCCTTCTTCAGCGAAACGGAGGCAAGTTAGACTTCTACTTACGGGTGCTACCCTCCTGGTTCCCTCCTTCTATCAGAACACATTTGCTCATAATCCAATTTGATCTAGATCAGGGGTCTCCACACTACGGCCCGCGGGGCAAATCCGGCCCGTCAGTGTCATCAATCTGGCCCGCGACAGCGAATAGCTTATTGTTGCTGCAATAAGTTGGATAAAAAAAACACAGAATGATAATAACTCGGTTTTATTGACTTGCTAGGTAAAGCTTAATGACAAGCATAATACACAGGAAATTTCTTAAGAATAACAACTAACAAATAATTGAAATGAATCCCACTAACATTATAAATTAGTGAACATCCCGCGGTTACCCTCGATAGTTATACCTACCTATATCCGCTTTTAACCACTGGATGTCGTCAAGTGTGACGGTCGTATCGTATTTGTAGTAATTGAACCAGCAAATTTATGAACCGTATGCTCGCTCAGAGAGCGTACTCGGCGACTAGTCTAGGAATTATAGATAATGGCAGAAAAATAAAACGGTTTTGGCCCTTGGTACTTACTGGAGTAAACAGTACGGCCCTAAGGCTGGAAAGTTTGGAGATCCCTGATCTACATCTATCAGATCACATGATAACTAAACAAACTTCTGATTATTAGAAAATTCATATTTTATCTTTGTTTAAAATTTTTTTTCCTTATTTCTTAAAAATCTTAATATTATTTATCAGTAACATATCTACCATTGTTTTTAGATATCTGTTCCGAGGGAAGAGAGAAGAAACATCAGCAGACTTTACAACAAGATGACAGTAAATGAGATCTACACTTTAGCCCCTGGTGTAAGTATATTTTTGTTAATTGTTTAATCTGGTTAAAATAAATAAATTGCTCTTCATTAAAAATTTTTATGACCTTTCAGAGTCATCTTAATTTCACACTCTACGTAGTACCCTTTTATTATTATAATTTGACTTTTTGGTTGTACAAAATTTGTCCTTTTAATTATTCTTTTTTTTTACTTCATCTTTTTAGAAACATACTGATTATGTTTTTAATTTATTATTAAGGATGAATAAAATCTTTATCAAAAAATAAATGTATTTTTTATCACATTCAGGTAAGCAGTAAATGAAACCTTTTTTTGCTATTTAATTATTTTGCTTAACCTTTCAGTTTCTTATGTGTAAATTTAACTAAATATAGTATCAACTACTGAAAGTCCTACTTATTCCACTGACCAAAATAACGAGTAAAAAAAATTAATGCTGTAAAATATAGAAAATTGTAGAAGCACCAAATCACAATCAATTGCTTCTAATTCAGAAACCTTTTCGACTATTTTTTTACACGAATCAGTAAAATTTCTTCAATATTAATATACATTTATCACAATGAATAAAGAGATATTTATTCAAAATAAGCATAATAGGGAAACATTTTGATATTCAGCAGAAAAATATGATGTTCAGCATCTTGCCTCGTTAGTCGGACTTAGTGGTGGAGTTTTTCCGGGTTTTCTCCCATACGATAAGAAAATGCGGGATAATTCCCCCTAAAAGTCCACCTGAAGGCAATGCCCTCCTTCTTCAGCGACACGGAGTCAAGTCAGACCTACTTACGGGTGCTCTATCCCAATAGAAACTACCCCATTCTCTCCGTCCATGAGTAGACTACTTTTTAAAAAATGAAACCCACATCGTTCCAAACCCATATCGTATTCATCTGATTTAGCACCATCCGACTTCTGGTTATTCCCTAAACTCAAAAAGACCACACGGGAGCACCGTTTTGAATCGATTGAATAGATTCAACGTGAATCGGAGTACACTTTGAAAGCCATCCCTGCCGATGACTTTTTAGCATGCAATGAGGATTGGAAAACGTCGTCATAAGTGCATTTTTTGTCCAGAGGGGATTACTTTGAAGGCGTTGAAATAAATTTGGAAGAATAAATAAAGAGTTTTTTGAAAAATAAAAATCGGTCTTACTTTTTGGGCACAGTAGTAATTATGTATAATTTCTTCTTATAACTTTATTTCATGCAATGAATTTTACTATTTAATTTTTTTTTCCATAATAAGAAAAAACTTTTCTGGCAGGTAAACTGGGAGAAATACTTTAACAAGATCCTCACGACTAAAATCCCAAGGTCGGAAGAAGTTATTGTCATTGTTCCAGATTATGTCCAGAATATGGAAAAACTTATACTCGCCACAGATAAAAGGTATTGAACTTATGGTACTTGAAATAAATTTAATATTTATCTTCATATATCAGACTGAGACATTCTTGGTCTCATTGTAAAAAAAAGATCTAGAAGAGATAAAAAATACATATAATTTTATGAGTCGATATACAGGTTACCCATAAAATTTAGAATTTAATGAAAGAATTAAAAACTCTTAATAACAGAATCTTGAAATTAAAATTTAAAAACTATAGAATTCAAACGATTTTCTTTTCTTGAAAAAATCTCATTTTATTTTCATTTTGAAATAAAATTATCTTTGTAAAAATAAAATAATAATAAAATCAATAATAAAATAATAAATCTTATGAAAGAAGTTTTAAAAAAAAAATTAATAAAAATAATAAATAATAAAAATCTTGTTGAAAAAATATCTTATATTTTCACCAGACTATCATAATTTTAGAACAATTTTAGATTATTTAATTATATAATTATTAGCACGGGAAAGAAATGCATAAAAAAGTTTTTTAAAAAAATATAACATAATATATATGAACAATCTAGGAAAAAAAACTTTTGAAAACATAATATATTTTTATAACATTAAATAAATATTATACATAAAAATTTTTAGAAATAAATTTAAAAAAATATCTTATGAAAGAAGTTTTTTAAAAATTAACTAATAAGAATATTTGAAAGTGGCCTAGGAAACTCCGCTTTTGAAAACAATATCCATATATTTTATGGGTAGCAAAATATCTTAACTGATAGAAATGTAAATATTATACATAAAAATTTTGTGAAATCAATTAAAAAAAATATCTTATGAAAGAAGTTTTTTTAAAAAAATTAACTAATAAGAATAATTGAAAGTGGCCTAGGAAAAACCGCTTTTGAAAACAATATCCATATATTTTATGGGTAGCAAAATATCTTAACTGATAGACATGTAAATATTATACATAAAAATTTTGTGAAATAAATTTTAAAAATATCTTATGAAAGAAGTTTTTTAAAAAAAAAATTAACTAATAAGAATAATTGAAAGTGGCCTAGAAAACCCGCTTTTTGAAAACAATATCCATATATTTTATGGGTAGCAAAATATCTTAACTGATAGAAATGTAAATATTATACATAAAATTTTGTGAAATCAATTTAAAAATATCGTATGAAAGAAGTTTAAAAAAAAATTAACCAATAAGAATAAGTGGTGAAACTCCGCTTTCGAAAAACAATATCCATATATTTTATGGGTAAAATATCTTTTACTAAATATTATACATAAAAATGTTATGAAAGAAATTTAAAAAAAAATAAAAATATAGCTCGTGAAGAAAATTTAAAAAAATTAACCAATAAGAATGATTTGAGTGGTCAAGGAAACGAGAAACCCTGCTTCCATAAACAATATCCATATATTTGATGAGTAGTAAAATATTTTTACTGAATTACAATGTAACTATCAAAATTTCTAAATTTATTTATCAATATTTCATTTCTTAGTTGTTCGTAAAATGCCCAAGTGATACTCAATTTCATGGTAAGTTTTGGCAAGCATTTAAATTCTAAGTGGAATCTTCCTCAGATTTTTAATCCATTAGATTCCTTTAATTGGAATTATGTGAATGATTATTTCTCATGCTTGTGAAGCATCATATTATAACGAAGTGTAACGTTTCGGCCTATAATAGAATCATAACGGCTTCAAAAATAGAGTCACTTTAGGGATGGGGAATACTTTTTAATTTTTATTTAAAAGCACTATATATATATATATATATATATATATATATACAGTAAAAAATTAAAATTAAAGATAATTTGATCTCGCAAGTGAAGTTCCACTCCAAAGGTCGGTATTTTCAGAGTT
>BPLR01009248.1:0-20107 GCA_021605095.1 Caerostris extrusa
TTAAAACTCTGTTTATAAAACATAAAAAAAAAAAAATGTCAGAAAAACTCTTAGATTGGAATATATAGAATTTCCCATTTCATATTTTTCTGATTATGTGATGTATTTAATATCTGTTATTTTTGAAAATCTAAGAAAATTTATGACTTAAAATTAATCCATTAAAACCCCATCTGATCTTTAACTCAAAAAAGGGATAAGCTTGGATCGGATTAAACACCAATAACAAGGAAAAATAAAATAGCAATCAAATTATTTATCTATTGGTATTGATAAAGAATTTACATACATTTTTTGAGAATATACTGATTCTATATTTCATAAAATCAAAAGTTTTAAATTGCAAAAGATAGGAAAAGTAATCAACAAAAATTTATTTGACAAAAAAAAAATCATTTTTTTTTTAAATTTCTGCAGAAATATTGTTTTTTGGGAGTTAATCAAAATTTTTTTATTTCATACTAAATACTGTATATTTCTATGTATGTGCTGAGAATTTTAAAGCTAAAGTGTGGGTGTCTGCTTATATACAAATATGCTAAGCTCTTTAAAAATAGTGGTCCTTTTCTATTAGATGTGCAAGTGATAAATCATGATTTAAAAAAAATAAAAAGTACTTTAATATTTCTTATACTTATGAATTGAAATTGCTCGATTATATTAGGATCAGTTATTTTATTTTCGAAATTATTGTTTTATATCTTAAACGAAAAATCTGATGTTGACACTTTTTGCAGCTTGCTAATAGAAAAGTATCAAAACGTGCACCAGAAATAATGGCACTATATCATAAATATTACAGAAATGTTTTTTTCATTTGGTTTATATATAGATTTTGTAATTAGTAAATTTTTTGAAGAAAAATTGCTCTTTCCAGCTTATATATTGTTTATAGAATACGTTGTGATTGGGTATCTTGTATGCTGAATAATTTTTAAAATCCGAAACAAAAAAATAATTGAAGCTGTTCAATAATTTTCTTTTCCTCTTTTTAAATGTTTCATTTGAATCAAATGTAAAAAGATTTGGAAAATATTAACTGTTATGAAAATTAATTTGCTGTTTTGTCTTAGTATTAAAGCTGCTGGTTAATGTTAATTATTTTTCATTTGGCAGACATAATTACATTAATAACTACCCAGTAATTTTATGCATTCAATCAAAAAGTTCTTTTTTTTTTATTTAAACAATTTAGATATATATATTTTTTTTACTTAAATTTATACACAAATACACATTATTTTATTATATATTTTTAATTTATATACCTAGGAAATAAAAATATACCTTTAAGGATAAATTAATTTTAAAAAATATCTAATATACCTTTTAACAACATATTAATTGTGCAATTATAAAATACATTACACAATTTATTAAAGGTTTCATAACAAAATTGAGACATTATTCAGTGTTTTTACAAGCTAGTAAAAGAAGCAATTGGCAATCTTTTACTAATTCAAAATATTTTATAGTAAATGTCATACAAAGAGTAATAAAGGTTTAAGTTTATTAATAGTATCTCAAACAGTTCAAAATAGTTGGCCATTATATTTTCATTAATGATATTAAGTAAAAATATAAGTTGTGGAAAAGGAAATATGTTATTTGATTAAATTTTTTTTATTTGTGGTTATGAAGATATGTTCTGAAAATTCTTATCTATAAAAAAAAAAAAAAAAGTTTAAAATTACATATTAACATTTAAATTAAATTCTTAATATCAGAACAGTGGAAGTAATGTATTTTTACTTTTAAATGTTTATTTTAAGAAGTAACTTCTTTTCATAGACTTAAGATTACAAAAAGATTAGTCACAATTAGAACAATTTTTAAAAATAGCTTATTTGTAAAGCCATTAAAAAAAAATCTATTCTGTTTTATTTGAAATATAAGCAGTATATTGAGAAATATTTCAATCATTACAATGATAATCTTAATATTTAGCTGTTTTATATAATTGAAAACTTAAACTATTGAAAATGTGATTTCAAACCAAAATATTTTGATTTTGCAATTAAATATACTTATCAATGTCTTTACAATCGTATCAAAAAAAAGAGTTTTACATTTAATGTATACCTAAATGTTAGTAAAAGAAATATGATGCAACAAAACAAAATTTAATTGATAATACAACATTTTGAATAATATAACTGCTATGAATAGTAATTAAAAACTGCATGGCTATGAGAATGTCACTTATGAAATACTGCATAATTCATTAATGTATGTTTAATAATTATCAATGATCTTCAACCAAACATTGCCTTGTATTTGACTAGATGTTTAACATTTACAACTATCCTGACATTGGAATAAGCATTGATGACATTGTGATTTATCAGTTGCTGTAATTTTTGAAATATACCTATTCTGATAAAATTTTAATGTTTCACTGACAAATTACCTTTTCAACGTTACATTGACAAGAGCCACTTGCCTAGGAAAGTGCTTTCTATTTACAACCTCCAGATCAACTAGCAAGATTCTGGTTATTTTAATGCTTTGGCTGATTGATGCTTGTGAAAATTGCAACACCATGAAGGAATCGTCATAATTGAATGAAATTTAATACACAGTTGAGTGGTAGTGGTACAAATAAATGATTAAATGTTCCAAGCAAACAAACAATAACAAGAGATTGAATCTGGTATTTTGTGTAGCTCACCACGCCACAATAAGTGCAAGCTACACGACGTGGCATGAAGTCAAACAAATTTTGAATTTCTGCCTAAAAGACGGCATTCCATATTGTTTGTATGCGCACCCAAAGTTCGTCTGCAGAAGCAACAGGACGAGGATCACGCAGCGAGACGCCCGACCAATGAAATTCCACACATGTTCAATCGGCGACATATCCAGGGAATACGCAGACAAGGAAGAAGCTGTACCTGCAGCGTTGCAAGAAGGATTGAACAGTCCTAGCGTATGAGGGCGGGCATTGTCCTGTTGAAATACAGCGCCTGGCAAGCTTTGAAGGAAGGGAACAGCTTGGGGCTGCAGAACTTCACTGATGTAACCGGTTGCTGTTCAGATTGCCCACAATTCTTAGCAATTGAGATCGTCCATGATATGTTATGGCACCCCAGACCCTAACTCCGGGTGTTCGTCCACTGTGGCGTTCGATAATGCACTCCGGAAGGTGGCGTTCACTAGCAGATAAATACCGATAACCATACACGCCTCGCTACAGCTGTCTATTTATTCGGATCCATCCGCCGTTCAGAGGGCGCTGCTCAGCATACGCATGCGCTACGGATTTGAAATTCTAATCATTTGCATATCATGCGCTAATTTGAATTTCCTGAAAATTTCAGCTCACTCGCGTAAGTCCTTCATGGTGTTGCAATTTTCACAAACATGAGTTTAAAATAATAGTACGATCAATTTATTTTTCTTTTTAAAGAAAAGTTGAATTTTAAATGTAATTTTAATTGCCCTAATGCAAAAAAAAAAAAAGAAGATGTATTTGATTAAATAATCACTTTTTAGAGTGATTGCATGTTTTCAAAAGTAATTAATATAGTTAGTGCTAAAAATTGAGGCAAACATACATATGATACTCAAAGAAATTTTAATATTCGAATGCAATTTTAATAAACAATATTGTATTTTGTTAAATAACAAAAAAAAAAAAAAAAATTTAGTTTTCACAACTTTAGTTCTACAAGTAAATTTTAAAGAATACATTAATTTAACAAACCATTAGAAATGTTAAATATTTAATTAAATTTTTATTTCTATTTTCATAGAATATTATAAAACATTGCATTACATTAGAATAAAAGTATTTGAAAATAATAGTCACATTGTTACAAAGACCGTTTATTAATTTTATACAGTTCTAAAAGCATTTTATTTCCCCATTCATGTTGCCAACTATCACATTGTATTCATTTCATGTAATACTACTTTACAGGAAATATTATAAATATATTTATGAACACAAATAAAAATATAACAAAAACAAATGATACACAATAAATAAATTTACATGTACAATCACATTTGATAAAAATAATTTAAGAATATTAACTTCGTTTAGAAAAAAAAAAAAAAAAAAACTTTTTTGATTTATCATATTTTTTTATTAGAGCAAAATATCACTCAGAAATTATATTAAAACAAAAGATGAAAATAATTTCGATGAAAGTTGCAAATTTCAATAAAATTTACCAATATTCAAAAAAATATATTAATTATCTGGAATACATTTATATCTCATTAGATAAAAGAAGTGCAGACACATTTAATATATTTATGGTGAAAAACATGTAACACTTTTCTTTACATGTTTATCTGGGAACAAAATGTGCATTTTATGTGAAATAATAAAAAAATTATATAGTTTATTTAATTCCACATAAAATATGCACTTTATTCTCAGATTTTGCAGAAGCAAAAGCTAAAGTCAGAAAAATAATAAATAAAACATTCTAGTTAAAAAACACTCATCTTAATGAGTTCAGTAACTCCTTTATAATATAAAAAAGCAATTTCATTCATTCAATTGAATTTTATTATATCTTCAAGCTAATTTAGTATAATTTAAAATAATATATTAAAAAATGTCTACTAATCTTGGATTGGATATTTGTAATGTGAAGGACAACAAATTCCAGAAGAGTAAAGCAATGATATGTAAATAAATATTTAAAAGGTAAAAAAAATTTTATAATGCAAAATTTTTTTTAATATCTTCAAAATTAAATTTTAAAATTTTATCAGTATGTAAGTTTAAATAAAAGAATATGGAGAGTATGTTAAAGGCACTTTTTTTAGCTATTGTATTTCATACTTCTACATATCACCACCCAAAATATAGTAAGTTTGTTAACAACATAAAATATAAAAACATAATTTTATTCATATTTGAAATATTTAGATTATTAATTGCAAAAAGAATATTATTTATATAATATGTTAGAAATCCTTTTTTGAAATAAAAAACAAGATCAAAAGGCTAAATATTGATAATTTCATTTGTACTGCACAAAATAATACAATATTATTGTTTTAATAAACATTGGAATATAATCAAAGATTTATGAAACAAATATTCACATGTTAATAAAATACTGAATAAATTAAGATAGCTTATTAAGAATGTTGGCTCAAATTAGATACAATTATTATTGTTATTTATATATATATATATATATTTTTACAGGGACAGCCTGTATTCTTGAATTACATTTTCTAAATACACAATTTGGAAAATGGGGGAAAACCAGTTTTATTAATAATTTACTTTACTAATTGTGGCAGGGTTACTTTCTTTTTATATGTGGAGGACTGGTTTTTTAGCTAAAATAAATGCACATCAAATCTAAAGGGACATAAATTATTCATGCTGTCAAGCTAATGCAATCCTGGCTGGAAAGAGAACTTTTGTTGATTAAGTGCTTTGGTGGCCTAGAAGAAGGGAAATAATACAAAAATTAACATTAAATAAAGAAAAACAATATTTATTAATACAGTATGAACATGTAATGAATTTTTTTTTTTTATTTTAAGTCAAGAAAAAGTTAAGAATATTATTCTATCACATTGCTCACTTTGTAAATAAACTTGATAGTAATACATGAATACGAATTTCCTACATTTATTTGCTAATTAATTGCACAAATAAATTCAGAAATGTTAACAATTTATTCTAGTAATTCTATAAAAAAAATTAAAAAAAAAAAACCCAGATGATCTTAAAAGTGAATATTATAATATGAATTAGAAAATAGTTAAAAAGTGAATCAAAAAGAAAATTTGCCTACTTTAATAAGTATACTATTTAATTGAATACTATGTTTTATTTGCAAATTTTATTAAATATAATAATAATTATCAAAATAAATAAAGGAACAAAAGATTAAAAGCATAAGGAAAAAAAAAAAAAAAGAATTAATTATATGACAAAGGAAACATTTTTACACAAATGAACAAAAACATTTTATGCAAAAAAAAAAAAAAAAAAAAAAAAAAAAAAAAACCAACTCAATTTCGAGACATATACTTGTTTTCAACAAAAATCAGAAAAACTGTGATGAAATGGCCAAAAAATAAGTAAGTTTTCATAAGCATTAAAGAGTAAATATAAAAAGTAATGCTGCATTAGAATAACATATGCAAATCAGTAGAACTATCGTTATTTAATGTCATTGACATATGTCCAAAAATTGGCTTTTAAAAAGTCTGCAGTTTCTGAAAGTAAAAACTGCGTAGTGAAATTTTCGAGGTAATCATGCTTTAAATATTAATACTCAGCACGTTTATTTGAAGACGTATGTTTGCAAGCTGCTGTATGATAGAGAGCCAGAATCAATCCTATGTACAAAGATGACTGCATATAAACCCTTCTGTAATTCACAGACTGTAAAAAGCCTTTCTAAGAATAGAATCAGCTGCTAGGAAGGTACAACTGAGGAAGACTTTAGGTTACTAGTGAAATTGATGATTGCTATTTACAACTAACTGCAGGGAGACACAGAACCTCTACACTAATCCACCTCAGATTAAGATCAATTGCATGCAAAAGGCGTTTTGTGAAACATTTTGGTTATATTAGGGATGCTCAATATTGTGCATCACCACACCACTAAACTGAAACATTTAATTGTGTATGCATGCCTATCAATAAAAGTACAAATTAATAGAGATGTGTGCTCTCTGCAGATTTTTGTTGCAAAGTGATTCATGAAGATTGTTAGTCTGGTATTAGCGGAAACCTGCGATTATTCAAATCATATCTATGATAGAGAAATATTTAGTGGGTTTAGTGTCTGTGTAAAAACAGGTATTTCTTAGGATATCTGCACTGACCTGTATATCATCCCAAAATGCTCTTTTATATAGATAACATTCTTAATCAAATTGTTTGTTCGGATGTGGGTCCAGTTGGAAATTTGTTCATCCTATAAAATGAAAATGTTTAGACCACACAGAGCTTGGTTGGTGAAGAATTCACTTTCATGAGGAAGACTATTATACATATAGGTTGGCCAGCATGTTCTTTAGACTTCACCCCAAATTGAGCATATTTGAAATGTGCTAGTAATACATATTGCAGCATTTAACCCATCCATGACATTCTACAGATTTTTGAATTGCTGTGACATAGCAATGGTCTTCGCTGTCATGTCTGTATTGTTAGATGTGATTACACTCTATAATGTAGTTGATTACACATTCACCCCACATAGTACGTTTGTTGGTAAGTTTTCATTTATTATATTTTCAAGGCAGAAAATATCTTTTTTTTTTTTAATGTTTAATTTGTGACACATTGTTTGTTAAATATTTATGGCATATTTCATTAAATTCAAAGAAACAGAAATTTCACAATCACAATTTTTCCTTAAATTTTAGAAAGCAAACATATTAACCGAATCTCATGGCCGATAATGACAAGTACGCATACAATAAATACAAGTACATAACACGGTCAACAAACATAAGTAATTAAAATACAACAAAAAAATAAATCTCTAGAATTTCAAAGCAAATTTAATTATCACTATAATATTTCTTTTAGTGCTATGCTTATTTTGCATCACATCATGCAATTTCTTCATAGTGCCAAATAAGAATTATATATTTAAAAACAAAAAAATTCCAAAATTTGTTAAGAAATAAATGTTTTGCTTTAATATAAATAAAAATTAAAAGTTAAAACATTTTAGTAGTCATTGAATGATAATTCGAAAATATTAATTTGCATGCCAAAACGAAACGCAGAAAAATAAAAGCTCAATCATACACTTGGGAGTGCTTTTCAAACTCTTCTTTCTCAGATTTTGAAGAAGTATCTTTTACATATGCTCTGCAAGAGGCCAACTTAGACTCCAAAGCCTGTAATATAATTATTCAGTTAGAATTAAGGTACACACTTGTTGTTTATAAATACGTCTTCAGTTTAAATAAATTAATTTATTACTAAAAAGTTCACCAGATAGAAATCTAAACATGAAAACATTAATGTGCAGTCCATAATATAAGAGGCATTTTATTATATCCAATATCATAAAGATATGATAGAAACTCATCACATAATTCTTTGGTCTATATGTGTGTATTTCTTTCTATTTGTACAATTTCATTTGTGCTATACTTTTATAATAATGACATATTTCTTTGTTGGGCATGTGATATTTTTAAAAATATATTATATTTATGTCTTACGTTTTAACAAATTTCTTTAACGTATAAAAATCTTTAGTACTTTAGCTCAAATTACAATAAAACTGGGTCATAAATATTATAGTATTAATTTGTACTTATTTTTCTAAGTCATAAAAATATATTTTATATGTTTATATTTCATAATATAAACTTATAAAATAAATTGTATATAAAGAGCATATAATAGCATTATAAGTAACATAAAAACTAAATAAAATAATTAATTTGACAAATATTTTCTTTCAAATTATAAATATAGGGAGGAAAAAAAGATAATTAATTCTTAGTAAGTAAATAAAAAATAAAAATATTTTAATGAGTTCAATAAATGCTAATTAGTTATATTTATAAACACTTACTCCAACTTTTCTCAATAGATCTCCAACAATATTCAAAGCAGATATTCGTGACGACGGAGTTAATGGTGAGGATGAACTTAATTGTAGACTACTGAGACCTATAAGTATATTACACTTTATAAAAATACTAAGTTTCTTTTAATTAAAAAATTATTACAAATTTATGGTAAATGAAAGATGAAATTATATTATAATTTAGATACAACCCAACAAATGTAACAAAATATTAAAAGTAGGTTTTTAATAAAAGAAACTTAGGCTATCTTTTTCTATCTTAACTTGATATGACGATTTTTAATACTAAAAGAAATTAAACTTTGTGTTACCAACTATAAGCAGGCCACTTTTTTGTTATTTACCTAATTACATCATTGTTACTCAAATAAATATATCTGAATATGCTACAGTATAATACTAGAGAACTTTTTACAATGCATTGTTATAACTAATTAAGATGTTTAGGTTTACAGCATAGAATATGCCAATCAAATTATTCAATTCTGTTCTAATTTATTTCACTAATAAGAAGTGCAAACACATTCTAATCAGAAACTTGATGATGCATAACTAGTCAAATACAGCATGTTGTATGAAAATCTAAAAAGAACATTAATAAAGTGGTTGGGAAAAAATAGATCAATAAAACAGTTGCATATTAGCTTTCCCATCAAGCTATGATTATACAATACAAGCTTAAAATGTAATTTATTCATAACAAAAATTTTGTTCTCAGTTAATCAACAACCAGAAAGAACATCAATTAATTCAATTGACTAATTTGACATAACTATTATACATGAAAAAAAAAAATTTAGGGACATACGTTTTGTTGGAACTTCTGGCAGATTCTCCAACTCTGATTTTATTTTATTGGAATCAACAACAGTTTTAATATGACCTGGTTTATCTTCACTGAAAGTTCTTTCATATACTGGCCTGTGATGAGCAACCATTTCTTGCCTCAAATCTAAAAGTGAATAAAGATAAAATAAGCACAGCCTAATACTCTACTTGATTTCATTATCAATCTATTTGTAATTAAAGTAAATATAATTCAGTTGATCCACATACTTGCATAAAATTATATTTAATAAGACATTTAAAACTGAAGAAATATAAATTAGTTTTCCTAGATAAATATCCAAATACAATCTCGGCAAATAATAATATTTAATTAATTTTAAAAAGAAAAGTTGTTAATAATGATACATATATTCTTCTAAAAACAATCATGAAAAAAAGTGACTTTTTAATCAATCTTTTGTAAAATTTTTTATATGAACATTAGGATTAAAAAAAAATTGAAAAAGATATTTTTTGAACAATTGACATTTAAACTATTTATTTTTACAATTTGCTTTCTAAATTTTTACTTAATTAAAAAATTATATTTAAAATATTTTCCTAACCTTAGTCATTTAACATATTAAAAAAAATATTATCCGAGATTCATCTGCTATTGATTTTTACATGTTATGGTATATATTTTAATTTAAGTTTACTTCATTAATTATTGAAACCTATTTCCTTACCTCTTGATTCATCTTTAAGTCTCTGGACAGTCACTTTCAAAGCCTCTTTTTCATCAAGCTCACTTTCTAAAAAGGCATTCCTTTCTATTGCCTAAAAAGGAAAATTTATTTTAATGACTTATAAAAATATTCATTTTTTAATCTTAATTAATACAACATTTCCAATATATACTTAACAAAAGTGATTTAAAATTATAAATTTTTGAGGGGGAAGGGGATTAAAAATAAATTGAATTATCTCATTAAAATTTTTTTACTTGAATAATTTTGCATTAAAACTCTTAAACTGTTATGAAAATATATAATTAATTAAATAAATAATTACAAATATAATCATATTTGTAATTTTTAAATTGCCAATTTTAAAAATCAACCATTCACAAAAACAAAAGACAATATTAACAAATATAATTGAAAGTCAGAGTGTTTATATACAATTATACATATTTTAAGTAATGAAAAACAATAATTGTTTTGTTTAATTTGTTATTAAATATTTTAGGGTAATTGGCTTAAATGATTTGATGTCTTTTATTAAAATATAAATATATAGCGGTATTTTAATTTAATATTTTTGGTGGGGTAACCTATGAATTTGGCATAATTAGAATATAAGGTGCATTAAGGTTATTTCACTCCAAAATCAAAAGGATACACTACTGCTAAAAATTTCAACATACTTCGTAAAATGAGAATAAATATTGGTAAAATCATTTGTAATAACTTATGGGGAATTATTTATTCAAAGTGATGCATCTTTAAGCAAAAATTTGGCACCATCATACAAGAAATATCAGCACATGTCTGAATGCAGAGAAATCAGCTGAAGTTCAGACACAGATGCTAGACGTATATGTGCAAAGACCATTGGAGGTGATAAAATGATCCAAGTGATCAAAACCATGGTTTCTTGAATTCTGAATGAGCTACAATGTATGATCTCAAAACTGTGGCAGAGGCTTCAAAGTGCATGTTAGCTGATGACCAATAACAGGATAGATCAGTATTTGGCAACAACAGCACAGCAGATGGACAGTTATGCCAGAGAACTGGGTCAGCACTCTCAACCACCAAAGGAATTGAAGTTGACAGACTCAATCAGGTTTTTTATGCCAGATGAAAAGCTGTTTGCATTCCCCTTATGACTGTACATGAACGCACTTATTTACAGAGATAAAGTTCTGGAGGCTTATGTTTTAAGGTGCTGCTGATACTGACTTTATATTCGTGGATGATAATGCACTTTGTCATCAAAGAGACATAATTGATAGGTTACTTGAAACTAAAAATATCCAGTGCATGCTGTGACCTGATCAGAATCCTACCAAGAATGTGCAAGATATACTTGGGAGACAATTTTCAGCCTTTCTGCACTCATTAAACTTCACTTCAGAGCTGAAAAGAGTTCGCTATAAAGATTGGAACTACATGAGACCAAAAATCATCCACAATGCCACAACAAATATGGGAAATAATTGCGCAGCATGCTCGGCTATCAGAGATAATCACATATTTTATGCCCAACCCGTGGAAACATGCGCTGAGAGCACTGGTGAGCATTAGGGCTGAGGTTCAATCTGAAGGTGGCATTCTTGTAGACACTGTTTTAAAAATGAGGAGACTCAATGGCATTTGTAATGTGCATCCTCTTGCCTCGTTAGTCAGACTGCCTGGTGGGAGTTTTCCAAATTGTCTCTCAAACAATATGCAAATGCAAGATAGTTGCCCTAAAAGTTCTCCTGGAAGGCACTGCCCTCCTTCTTCAGCAACTTGGAGCCAAGTCAGACTTTCACCTACTGGTGCTCATCACAACAGAAGCCGCCTCCTTTCCATCCACCCATGTGTAACTATTTACGGCGTTGTCCGTCCTGCGCTGCCAGACACTGAGGATTAGTCTCATCAACAACACACTTTATTAAACTGCAGCCTTATCTTTTTTATTTCATTTGTTACATATTGTCTAGTTTCCTATATAATTATTCTATTTATAGCATATTTTTCTGTATAATCTATATTCTTTGGATAATGAAGATAATTGTTCTTTTCATTATTTATTTTACATTCTCATATAATGTTTTATTCTATTTTAACTTAAATTTCCTTCATTATTCACATAATTACCAATTATTCTGAACAATTGACACTAATATTTAGAAATCATACTTATATCTGTAGTATTTTCCAATAGCTTACAAGCTACTTTTATAGTAAAAAATAAATCAAAGAGGAATGATTGAAGTAGCAGTACACAGCACAGAATTGTTCATCTGAACTAAGAGATTTAAACTAATATACAATACATTTAAAATTATAAATATCATCTAATGAAAATTAATTGGTAAATTTATTTTTTATTAGAAGGTAATAAAAAATAAATTAATATTTAAAACAAAATTATGAATTAAATTTTATTTCTAAAAATTAAATAAATATGCATATACCTGATTTAATCTCGCTTCAAAATCTTCCAATGATGACACAGCTGCTCTAAAAATTGAAAATATTAATTTTGAAAATTCCTTAATTTGTAAAGAAAATGCATTCATACATGTAAGCAATATACACATCTTGAAATAAAAAAAAAAAAAGAAAGAAAGAAAATTCCATTTTTTAAACTTATTTTAATGGAAATATTTATGCAGAAAAATTTAAAACCTCAAAATAAAATACAACATACCTCTTCGCTCTTTCCAAGTCATCATTTAACTGTTCAAGTTCTCGGATGTATTTTTGTAAATCATCTCGTGTAGCTGTTACACGAGATAATTCATCTTCTAAATCAGCAATTTGTGATTGACTGTCATGCTGTGTCTTTTGTAATTTATCCTAAAGTTAAAATAATTTCAATGACATAAAAAGTTATAATTGATAAATAAAAATCCAAGATATATGAAAGGCATTTCATTTTTTTAAGACTTTTTATCTGATACCATACTAAAGTGATACAAAAATTAAATAAACAGAGTAAAATGTTGTTTAATCAAATGTGGTATTTTATAATATAACAGGAAAAATATCCAAAACATATTTTAAAATATGAAGTTGAAAAGATTAAAAATAAAATATTTTTTAGAAATATAAGCTTCCAAAGAGGAAGATAATTTATTTAGTTTATTTTTAGTTTTTCAATTAGATAACATTTATAATTATGAGATTTCTCCATAAAATGTTGGGAAAGCAACTAACTACCATCACTGAATAATAATGCAAATAATGAAATTTTCTCCAAAACAAAAGTTTTATACAAAAATAATTAAGAAGTAAAAATCAAAGAAAAATATGTTGATAAAATGTTACTACTGCTGTAGTTTGAATGATTACAACACTAATTGAAGAATAAATGTAGTTAAGTATTTTTAATTTGCTTTTTTTCTATCAAAATTGTAACTTTTTTGTTAATAAACAACATTTTCAGTCCTCTTATTCCTTGCATAATTTCAACATAAATTTGTAAAAATTTTCCAATATTCAAAATCAGAAAAATTATATTCATATAGATGAATTATTCATGTTAAAAAATTTTTTAATTAAAATAAAAATTCATTAAATTTTGTTAAAATTTAGTAAACAAAACAATTTAAATTATTAATATAGATGTGCCTTGTTTAACAATATTACCTCAATTAATGATGAATATCTCTATAAAATATATTTATTACTTAATGTCACAAATATAATTGAGGAAACTGTGTCTTTTATCTGGTGATGATAAAATTTCAGATGATGGATACAAAATGGTATGAATTTTATGGAAATTGTTCATGGTTTAAGCTGGTAAAGAAAAAGAGTTGCTGAAGAATTATAGAAGTTACATGATCAAGAACTGACTACTGAAAGCTAAAAGAGCTTTTCAAGCAGTAATGTGATGCAGTATAATGATTGAAAGTAGAAACAAATTACGACTGCTAAAATTCAAAAATGTATTGATGAAAAGGTGAAAATTCTGAATGTTGTTATGGAATGCAATCCAACAAATCAGAACAGCCAATCTGATTCATTAAAGTCCAGAGAATTTTTCAGAAACAGTTTTAAAAACAGACAAAAACAAACAACCTTAGAAATCATTTTACTAGTCTATTCGTAAATATGACTAGTAAAATTTAGTCTATTTATAAAAATACTACAAAATTTAACTAGTCTATTTCCAAAAACACATATTGAAGTGTCAGCCTATTTTGTCTCCTTAAGGAAAATTGATAATTAAAAACTGTTTCCATGAATATTTTATTAATACTAAATTTTTGTAGAAAATATGATAAATGATGTTTATCAAATTTTGAGGACAATTTAAATTATTTTTATCTGCATTTTTTAATATATTATTGCAGTGGGGAGGACCTAGAAGAAATGTATTGATTTTCATTTATATCTCATGAGGAATCATGTCTGTGACAACAATTTTGATTATGGACGATAATCCTGGAACAGATTACTATTGTTAACCAAGGTAGCATTATATTTGGAAAATTAGCATAACATAAGAAATTTTTTTTATTCGAGAAAAATTAAATAATTTAGCACATAACTGAAGTTAATTTCTTGTAATAGTTAAAATTTTCATATACTTAAGAAAATTCAAATAGAGGCCTTATAAAGAAATAACACGTGTTTTTAAAATGATTCTAGCATACAAAAATGTGCAGCATATTTCACATATTCAATTAATATACTGCAAATTTAATAAATTTATTAATAATAAAAATGTTAAACCTTCAAATTATCACACTCCAACTGCAATCGATTTGAAAGACTTTTTAGTTCCCTATTTCGAGCATCAGTTTGCTCTAATTGCATTTCCAGTTCTGCTTCAAGTTCACGACTACTGTCTTGAAATTCTTCAAGCTCTAATTTGGTTTCCTGATATCTAAAATTTCAAATAATTTTTATTTTAAATAAAAAAATTACAAACCTGTATGGAAAAAAAATAATCAAACAGCCAAAATAATCATAAATCAAGAAAAACTTTTTGTAAATACATCATTAAAAATAATTTTTGCAGGATTCTGTATTCATATAGCTTTTTATTAAGTTTGTCTGTTAGCATAATGAACACAGAATGTTGCAAAAATAATTTTTAAAATAAAAAAAAAATTTTGAATATTGCATTATATCTTAATTGGAAATTTTGTACATAAATATATTTCTATAATTAAATTTGGGATAATGTTACATCTAACATTATAATAAAATAGCTCTAAACTGAAGAAGAGAATGTATTACTACTTCTATATCATATAAAAGAAATATAGTAAGTTAAAAAATTAATGCAAAAATGCAGAAATCATCATTAAAAAAAAAAAAAAAAACTCAGATAATTAGATTTCAGGACAAATTTCCTTTTAAAATAAAAAATTATTGTTTAAATTAAATGAATGAAATATATTTAAATAGATTAACAAGTTATCAATTGAAAATTCACAGAAGATTAAAATATGACAAAATTTATATTTTAAATAAATGACAATCTTCATATGATTTAATCATCTATTAAGTCTTTTGTTAAAATAATTTTAAAAACTTAGCTCATCTAAACAATAGCTCATTTCAGAACCAAAATTTCCAAACTTAAATCAAAGATCGTAAAATATAATTTATAAGAATCAAAATAGACATTAAAAATAATCTAATTTTTTCATATTGCACAATTTTCAAGTCCATGCAATTAAAAATGAAGTATAAAATAAGCATTCTATTATGTTTTAAAAGAACATTGAATGTATCAAATTAACAACAATCACAAATAACATTAATTTTTTTAATTCTGTGATTGCATTCATTGAAACCATTTTAATTTTTATGACAACATTAAAACTAGCAAGCAACTAAATATGACACATCTGAAATATTTTAAATTAAATTTTTGTAATGGTTAACTAGATATTATTGTAGGTAAAATAATTGTTCTAATAATTAAATTAGAACATGTGTCCATTCAAATCATCAAATTACTTTATAAATGTTCCATAATGAAATGACTACTGCTAACTAGTAAAAGTATTTCTATAAAAACTTAAATGAAAAGCAACTTAGAATAAATATGGCCATACTTCTGTTCATATTCAATAGCCAATGCTTTGTAATAATCCCTTTCTTCTTCAATGTTAGAGAATGAAATGTTCTGCTCATGCATACTGTTCCTAAAAAAAAAAAAAGTAAAAAAAAATGTAACTTTAGCAACAATGAAACTTTTATTTAATAAAAATTAACTGATAAAAATTATGATTTTTGGCTATATGCCAAATAAAAAAATAAATGCACAGAAAAAAAAATTTAAATCCCTAAGTGTTATAAGTTTTAATTTTAAAAATACATACACAAAAATGTCTTACTTATACAGATACAGTAATCAAATAAGGGCATTGGAGAAAAATAAGACAATTTCATCTTTCATTAATATTATTTCTATAAAGTTAAAACCAATTTTTATCAAATTTATCTTAAAAGTGTTATGAACTCCTTACAAGAATAAGCCAAAATTTTATTTTACCCAGCTTCTGATAATTTTATTTAAAAATATACTATTAAGAGACTGAAAAGTCTTCAAAAAGGACTATAGGTTCTCTACAGGATTAAAAATTGACCATTCTTTGAGGAAAAAAATATTTGTAATAAAAGTTAACATAGGTTTTTTTTATCTCACAATAATAACAAAATTAAATTAAAAGAAAATGTCAATACATTCCCAAAAAAGAGATTCCATCTTCTTTCTCCTCCTCTTTTTTAATTTAACAATGATAGATTGCAGTATTGATAAATTTAAAGAATTTGTTTAATATAAGAAATCAGTAAATTTGGGAAACAAATGTTTACTCTTTTAGATTCCTGTAAATAATGCTTTATCTTTGCAAACTTAGACATGAAAAACTCACTGTTCTGAATTTCTAAAATTTATCTTTAATGATTCCTAAATCCCTATCGGCAAAATCTTTCTTGTAATTAATTTATACTAAAACAATTGCATGCACTAAGCACAAAAAAAGCAATACAATTTTTAAACTGCCACTTACTTTAATTGGGATGCTGTTTCGATATTTCCACAATATATTTTTATATCCCAATTTTACAATAGAAAACAATCTATACGTAACTTTAATCACTAAAGAGAATTTCAATTATTTTTATTTTTTATTATGAAGTGTGAACATGATGCTTTGGTTAGAGGACTGAGGAGTCTCCAAAAAGTGAAGCTATAAAATAAGGAATATGTAAGAGTATATGTTCTATTTAAAACAGATTAATTTCCTCACTCAGCACAAGAAACTTTCATTTTAAAAACTGACTTGAAATATGTGTTGTTAAATATAACGATTGACTAATATCAAACCAGGTGCCCTGTAGTTCATTTTGAATTATCCAGCTTTCAAAATATAAACTGTTTGTTTCAATATCCTCAAAATCAGTTTATATTTATAAAAGTTAATTTAACCATCACTCAACAGACTTCTCTGTCTGAATAGGATATGGCTTCTTGTAATATGTGAACAATTGCTTTTTTATAAAGTTCTAAATTTATTAAAATTTTGTTATATTCCTGTCACTATTGAATTTAATAGTTTTTATAGAGATTTTTGCACTTTAGGGTTCTGATTTCACCAGTTCTCTTTTCTTGCCAAATGGAATTGTTAAAAACAACATTTTATAACTGCATCGGACATTTTGTTTGTTTAGGAAGGACTCTGTGAAAATCGCCAAATAAATATGCGAAACCCTAAAGTGCAGATCTTTCATTCTTGTAGTATTCTGGCCCATTGCTTCATAACTTTCTTGGGTCATTGAACATTGGTAAACTTCCATGTGATAACAGAATTACATAGAATCCAAAAACATTAATTATTTTTTAAATATCCTTGAAATACATAAAAATATATATACATAAATAAATATCAACAGCATTAGTTTGAGGTTTAACTTTAAAATACAGTTTTTTGCTTTTTGATGAATTCATAAGAAGAAAAGACTGAACCTTTCTTCGTCTGTTTAATGATTTTTAAACAATTCATTCCTAAAAAATTGTGCCTCCAATGCATAAAATGTGTCCATATTTTCATATTGTTTAGTAAAAATATTCTGTCATGGCTTCTAAAATGATATTTCCACATTTAGATGTTAATGGTCGATTTATAAAAATCATTATATCATGATAAAGCTGTTTAATCGCTAATCACTGCTGTTTTTAAATTTGTAATAGTATGTCAAGGATGCACAAACAGATACAACTGATAAAATGTATGTATTTTTTTTGTGCCGGCTGCCAGATTTTGTGCTTTTTACATACAATATTTACCTATAATTGTGCCTTTTCTTTTTTTTTTTTTTTTTTTTTTTTTTTTTGCAATATGATTTTTCGTACCTCCTTTCTATAAAAATTATCAGCTAAATTTCTAAATCTCTTTGAATTTATCTGCATATGATGTTTGTGAGTGTATCTATATTATCTAGTTCAGATTATTTTATCACTAAAAATGATCTTAAAAAAAAGTAAAAACTATTTATTAGTTTTAACTATAAAACATACCATAAGAACAATTTGATTTTCAGCACACAAAGGAATAGGTACAAATCAACTATAGATTATACTAAACCCCCCTTCAAAAAATTTCGGTTAGGGGTTAAATACATGTTTCGTATAACTTGTCACAAAATTACAACTAGTAGCCCATAAACTTAAAAGTATCTAAATTTCCTATATTTCAAAATAAACTTAAACATAATTCAGAAAGAAATGTATTGAATTATTGCTTAATATTATTCTCTATTAAATGTTCTTTAAAATTCAAAATTAAATAAAGAATTGAAAAAAGATTTTCTACTGAATTAAGAAAATAATAAACAGCTTATTTTAAATGAAATAAAATAAAAATCTAATTTTTTAATTTTTACATTACTGTATCAATAAATAATTTTGAATATTTTGTTATATAAAAATATTTAAGAAATGTCATATTTAATGAGTATCTAGTAATTACAATGATACATACGCAAGTTGAAGGCATACGATTTACCTTTTTTAGAACATACATTAACATTAAAAAGTTATTGAAATGCAACTAATTTGAAATAAATTACCTAAATATCTGAAAGTGCATGATAAACCAAAAATTGAAATAGACAAAAAATTGATTTTTAGCATATCAGTTTGAGTTATGATAGATTCTTAGAATTTTAATATTAAAAGTGAAAAAAAAAATGTCAACTAATTGTTTTGAATAATAATTTTTTCAGAAACAATAAAAATTTTTAAGGTAATACTTATGAATAATTATGATATTATATTTGGTTCTGTGCATTTATAATAACTAAAAGCATAACATCCAGAAAAATAAACAATTTATTTAGAAGGGTATAAATTACTCAAATGTTTTTAACAGAAGAAATCAGATTAGTTTTTAAAAAAGTAATAATTATATTTAAAAAGGTTTTATTTGAGATTACCACGAATTATATCGAAACTAAATATTCAAACTATGAAGATCGGAATTTATTACAGAATAATAAAAACAAATAGATAATTACCAAATCTTCTTAGTAATGAAAACTTTATTGCATCATAAAAACTTAGTTTTAAATTAATAAAAAGATGTATTTTTATGTTTATTTCTAAATTCTTAAGAAATATCTTGTTTATTTAGCCCGAAAAATTATTTACCCAGCCATTTAATTGTCATTTAAAATTTACATCTGTACTGTTGCCAAAAATAGAAGAAATAAATTAAAATAATTTTTTAAATTCACATTTTATATTTTTTGTTGTCATTCAATGTCTTTAACAGAGGTAATCATGTAACTTTTATTAGTATAGTATATTATTAAATTTTAAAATTTCGTTGAACAACATAAAAATAGTGTTGTTCAGTGTTGACTCAATTGATAATGACGACAAAATGTAAAGTAATCTAAAAATAATTAGAACCTTTTGTTACATAGGATATTGTAAAAAAAGTCTAAAATTTTTTTAACTGAAATATTTTGGTAAAAAGTGGAAATATATTAAAGTATTCTAGTTAAATTTACTTAGATCATTTCTATAAAAACTTAGTC
>BPLR01009249.1:0-17489 GCA_021605095.1 Caerostris extrusa
CCTCTTTTTCATCTAAATCCGCTCGGACACAATGCACTATGGCAACTTTTTTTCCAACTCCTCAATGCATGCTGTACCACTGGCAGGGATGGCCTTCAGCAAACCCATTCACGTTGAAGCTTTAGTCGACTCAAACGTGTCCCTGGTGGCCTTTGAGTTTTGGAAATAACCAGAAGTCGCATGATGTGAATACGCTGTTTGTGTAACAATATGGTTTTCATTTATGGCGAAAATGTCACAAAGAATCAATGCAGTGGAATTGACGCACTCAGTGTATTCTCCGGTAAAAAAATCGAGATTTAATGTTTGACCAAATTTCACACAGATATCAAGGACACTGCCACTAACCAAAAATATTTAAAAATGAAATTTCACAAGCCCGGGAATTTTAAATTGTAAATTGTTTTACTTCTGACACAGCGTACTAGAGTCCCACGTTCAAACTGATGCAAAAGTGGGTCACTGAAGTCACAATGAGTTCGAAATTGAACTGATTTAGGCTTTGACTTTAAATTATTCGCCTTTTAAATAATAAAAATAAACCAATAAAGCAATCAACTCAATAATTTCTCTTAGTTTTATCCTTAATATGGCAACAGTTTGGAAAATAAATTTTAAGAAATATTGTGTGAATTTTAAGCAAGACATAGAAAATAAATAAGTCCTAAATCTGAATAAATCGAATGGTAGATCCGAGTACCTTTTACCGGAGGGCTTCTTAGGAGAAATCATACTGATAAAATTTCAAGCTAAACAGCTATTTAAACTTACTGTCTATGAACTTTATATATATATATATATATAAAATTTTCTGAAACATTTTATTGGTAAAAATATGTACTATTAATCTGATTGTCTTTAGAAGACGAAATATTTTGTGCTATCTGATGTTTAGTGGGATTAAATTTACCTTATTGTAGTAATTATCAATATAATAATATGAAAATATTCATTAATGCTAAAGAGTGAAATTTTATGCAATGCAGCTATATTTAGATTACACCATATACACCTTAAGAAGAAAAAAATATAATATATTTAAAAAATATCATTTAAAATAGAAAATGAAAATAAAAATATTTTGAGCTTTGTAAAATTTAGAAAGAGACAATTTGAGCGGACTTCAGTACATTAATTTTATGAAAATTTATTATTATCTAAATATTTTATAACATTCACAAAAAACAGTGAAATTTTGTCTAAAACTTTAGAGATTACCATTTTCAAAATTACAAACTAATTCTAAAAACATTTCATGAGCAACCAAAAATGCAAAAATATAATATAAAAATAATATCTCAGCATCTAAAAGAAAAGTTTAACTGAAAAAACTTAATAAATGCTGCATGTAAAATAATTTTATGTATAGAAATTTTTAAGTGATATTTAATTACGTGGGTAACTAAAATTTTTAGATAAAAAGCTAAAAAAAAAAAAGGCATCATAATGAATTTCTTTTGAATTATTACGCAAAAGAAGCCTTAATCGTAGAAAAGTAGTACTAAAAGAGGGGGTTTTTAATAGCAGAAAAGTCTTTCAGAGGGAGTTTTTAAAACTCATATAAAGTATTCATATATCTTCATTATAAAGAAAAGCAAATATATCTAGATTAGTTCCAACAGGTTAATATGAAAAAAGAAAAACATCACAAAATAAATCACCAAGAAAATTGTATAATATCCAGAAAAAGCATTATTACACCAATGAGAAAATGTTATTATTTGAAAATAAATTCAAATGACTGAAATAATTCACATTGGTATAAATGTGACAACTGTTCTGATAATTGAGTCTTAATTTATTAATGTTAAAGTGATCTTTTAAGAAAAGCTATGTCAAAATAAAGGAAAACAAGTCCATACAAAATCAAAATATAAATATCCAAGTAAGAGACAAATTTCTTTTAACGAAAATGAAAACG
Organism: Caerostris extrusa; assembly: GCA_021605095.1. NCBI lineage: Eukaryota > Metazoa > Arthropoda > Arachnida > Araneae > Araneidae > Caerostris > Caerostris extrusa. The sequence continues at coordinate 1,922 of BPLR01009249.1, forward strand.
TTCACACACCCCCTAAATACTTTTTCATTATCAAATTTAAATGGAATTTGGCATTTAACTTATAAGAATGCTATAACTGTAAAATATAGCAACTGATTGCTAATATAAAAACAAAAATGTGTTTGTAAAATATAAAAAATTATTGAGCGAAAAATGACACTGCTGAAACATTAATAAAATAATAAATACAGCATAATGAAATTAAAATACTGTTTTTAATAGTAAATACATTTATGTAAACAAAATTTTAAAAAATCATTGCACATTGTTAGAGTTTACAATTTGTTGTAGGTAGTAAGGTAATAAATAGGCTCATGGTTAATGAAAAAAAATCCAAATTATAAAAATTTAATATTATTTATAAAGCGGAAATTTATCAAAACCTCAAGATTCAAGTAAAAGTTTGTAATAAATCATACAAATATTCAACAAAAATAAAAAGCAAAATAATAAAATATATCAAGTGGAAGTAGAATTTTTAAATAAAACTAAAATTTAATATGTTTTACTAATTTATGTCATTGAAATAAACATAATAATTAAAAGAAATAAACTTAAACATCTATAATTTTGTATCACATTGATTCCATCTTTTCTATCATTGTGTGTTAAAAACAGATTTTAACATTATTATTTTTAATTTTAAGCAAGCTCGAATAAATTTTCTTATTTTTGGTGTCAATTTGAAAAAGAAATATGATAGTGTGTATTAAAGTACTACACACTATGCAACAATTGTCCAAAACAATTTTATTTTAGATGTTGCAACATCTAAAAAAAAAACCAAAACCAAAGAAACTAAACTGCCTATTTCAGATGTTTAAGTTATAAAAGCTAGTTTGAAGTAATGTATTTTCCATACATTTCACAGTCTTAAAAAAAAAGAAGTTAAGTCTCACATGGAAAATAAAGGTAAGTATTTATGACATTTTAATAAGTTCAGACCTAAACATATTAAAACCACTAGATTTGTGAAAGGATCACTAACATTGTTCTAACTTTCAAAATATTCTGTACCACTAACATGATGAAAACATTTTCAAATAACAACTTACAATACATTTTTAAGTCAATTTATTGTCAATAATTCAATGCAAATAAATTGTGTGTTTGTGAAAAATCTTCTAATAAATTCAACAAATGAAAAAGCTCAAAATATAAATTCTTATATCTAGGATATCTTCATCCGAGATTTTCATAACATTCTTAGCAAAGCACTCCCTTAGAAGTGAAAACTCAAACTTAGAAAATAACTTCACCAACAGCAAACATTTAGTTACTTACTGATAAAAATTAAACATTATTTTTATTGAAATGTCCAATAACAAAATGAAAGGCAATATCATTTGTTTCTACTTGTTCAATTTTCTTGCAGCTTTTTTCTCATCGGTAAGCCATGGTTGAAAAGAAATCATTTCATTTCTATAATAATGATATAAAAAAAGATTAAATGAGAGGTTAATATATAAAGTGGGGAAATATTTTAGTTAATCAATGAAATCAAATAATTTATATAAATATATATACATATAAATTTAAAAATTCAAAAAATAATGCATATATATTAGAAGATATCATATATATTATGAAGGAAGAATATTATTTTTAATGACAATTCCACCAGAAACAGGATTTAGAGGACCATCATCTCTACAAATAGAATAACCAGAAATAAATGGAGTTTGAGAATATTTTTAAGTGAATTTCTTGAAGAAATACTTCTTTAGATTCATATGTCAATAGAAAATTGTCGAACTCAAACAACTTATTCCAAAGTTTACAAGCGTTTCAATAGCATATACAGAGTCCTGTAACCATATACATGGTTACAGGATGGTTAACGGTACAGAATATATATAAATATATCCCTTAATTCATGAATACTCTTTATTCTCCATTAATTCTGTATTGTATTTATTATTCTGTTCTGAGATACGAATGGCAGTATTAAATATTTTTAATCAACTTTAACAAAAGCTTTTTTTTTGTAAAAATTTAACAAATATTTTATTTGAATTGTTTATGCATACTTTGTTTAAATTATTTTATTATCATCAGAGAAGCAACAGCCCATGGTGGGCAAAAGGTCGTCTACCTACTGGTAAATTTCGAGACACTAGTTGTTTTCTTTCTATAGGGTAGGATTGTCAGTCTTATGCTCAACTCTCTACAGTCATATTAGACCGGGATCTAAGGTTTAAATGGATTCCGAACCACTACAAACATCCATGGCACCGTCGGGGGCTCGAAGACGCAACCTGTGGCCCCGAGTGCCAGAGCTCTAGCCACTCGGCCTTCAGGCTCCAAAGTATGATATAACAGTAGACCATTGGGCTGCTAACAGTACTCCGAAAAAAGAAAATCATCTCATGTCTCGAAATCTGCCAATAGGCAGACGGCCTTGGCGTAACATAGGGCTGTTGCGCTAATGAAGAAGAATGTATTAGAACTAACGTAATATAAGTTAAATCAAAATTACTTTATTACATATGGGATTTCATGCTCCTATAATGATGACACGAACAATTCAGAAACAAAGAGGTTTCTGTTGTTTTTCAGGAGAGCTTTTAAGGGTAATTGCTCCACAGTTGCGTTTCATATGGGGAAAAGTTAGAAAACCTAAACATAGCTAGGACTCTAACCCACAACCTGTGGCCCCGAGCGCCAAAGCGCTAGTAACTCAATCATTAGGCCACAAATTATTTTTTATAAAAAATATAATTTAATTTAAAACAGACTTGAAAAGAAAGAATTATCATTTAATAAAAATGAATTTCTGAAAACAAACATCAGAGGATTGTACTGATGACGCTACATGATATTATTCAATGACACTTTTCTGAATATAAATGAGCATAGAAATAAAAAAAAATATATTTATGAAATTATTTTCACGTAGTAAATGCATGGTGCATTCATTGATAAAAGGACTATTACATGACATAAAAATATTTTTAACAAGGTGCATGCATTGATAAATTTATTTTCAGGTATATTCATGCAGGTTTTATATATTGAAAAATAAATTATCAAAATCAATATTCCTGTAGAAATATTTATCGAACAATTTAAAATGCAAAGACTCAATGAAACAGCCTTTCATTCAAATATGAAGAATAAAAATTAAATGTGTAGATTTAATGAGTAATTCTCAGGATGCAGGGTATAAAAATATGATATTTAAATACTTATTTTTCTTGAATAATAATAAAAATAATAAATAAAATGAAAAGAAGTTATTAAGGAGGGTTGTTTAGAATAAAAAAATAAAATATAAATATTGAGTTGGACATCATACAGCCTACCAATAATACTTTGCAGTAAACTTATTATTAATTTGCATAACATTCATATTACTTGGGAGTACAATAAAAGGAAAATAGTTGAAATAGTTCAATACAACATGACATGACACTTGAAATAACATCAACGTGAAAGAAATTCAATAATTAACATGATCAGAAGAAATAGCTAATTAACATAAAATGCTTATAATATGTTCTTACAATTATCCCTAGTTTCTACTATTTATACTAGCTTCCAAAATCACTATGAGTTATGAAATTTTCTAAAAATGAAACCCACGAATGCTTACAGCAATGGAAAAAAAATTTCCCATATTTCCCAGTACACTATACAAATTATTAAATTAATTCATCCTACGTTCATAAAGTTCAAAACAACTGGCTAATTTTTGACAACTGAAAAATATTGAAAAATTAATTTAAAATTACTTTTTACTAGAGTGATAAAAAATCGATTACAACCAGTGCTTCTTGAAATTCAGAACTTAATGTATATTAAATATCTATTGAATAAGAAGTAATTTCCCACCTCAATATATAAAGTTCATCGATTTATTCTGCATATTTATAAGTGAGCACTCTTTGCTATTCCCCTTTTGTAAGAAGCCATACATATCATTTCTCGTACTCTTTTGCCATGCTACAAATACGCTTGAGTTCCTGTCAGTGAATTTGAATCGGATTAGGAATGTGATGGCCGGTCGAAAACTTTAATCCTGTTAAACACTGATCCGTTGGATCGCTTTGACAGTGTGCAAGGAATCACGATCAAGTTGAAATAACTAAACCTGCGGTATTTCGCTTAAAACAAAGTTATATGAACATCATTCAATACAAAAATTTAATGATTTCAATAAAAATAAAAAATTAAAATTTTTTGAAGAATTGTTTTTTTAATATAATTTATTTCGATTTTTTCATTGAGCATGTTTGTAATTTACAATGTTATTGCATTCATGTCCTTATCATATGTTAAACGTTTGTAGGAAAACAAAAATAAATAATATGAAAAAGAAAATTAAAGTCAATTTCTTCTTTTTAATTAAGTTGAAATTTATCCTCTTACTTCTGGCGACATCTATTGGTGGATACAAGCAACATAAATCTAAAAAACACTAAAATTAATTAATTAAATTTAATTAATGAATTAATATTGAACTATTGATAAAAACTGTATTAACATCAAGTGTCATCCACTACAAGTTAAAAAAATGCATTTGAACTTGAGTGGATGGATGAATAAAAATCTTGAATTTAATTAATCGATTGAAAATCTGAACAAGATATATATAGGGATAGTTTGTACTAATAGTAGGAATTGAATAAATAAATAAAGGATTGAGCTCAGTTAGTAACTCAATGCTTAAATCAACTACCAATACTTAATAATAATAATAATAATCAGAGGTCAATATGATCATATCGTTGATCAACTAGGTTTACCTCTTGTGTGTGTAATGATGTATTTCAGGATGCACTAAGCCATGATAATTTGGTAACCCATCATATAATTCTTAATAATAATAATAATCAGAGGTCAATACAATCATATCGTTGATCAACTAGGCTTTTATTTTGTGTGTGTAATGATGTATGTCATGTTGCACTAAGCCATGATAATTTGGTAACATCGTATAATTCATCGTATAATAATCATAATTATAATAATAATAATAATAATAATAATAATCAATAATTAATTCTTAATGATAATAATCAATCATATCGTTGATCAACAAGGTTTATCAAGGTGTGTAATGATGTATTTCATGTTGCACTAAGTCATGATAATTTGGTAACTCATCACATAATACAGAAATAATAGAAACAACTTGATTGCTTTATTTAAAATTCCAGCAACATGAATGGTGACCTTTATTCTTTAACAGCTTCATAATTTAATCGAAGTTTAACCGAAGTAAAATCTAAATGGTTTCATAAATTTCACATAACCCTTTCCAAAGAAAATTTGCTTGTATTTTCAAACCATTAAGAAATATTTCGGCTTTAATTTATCTTTCAAATTCGTAAATAGGATTATTAATTTGGAAGTACTTTTCCCTCTTACTCATTATAAGTTTAATTAACACTTAACATTTTCAATAATCTAAATACACGATGCCAATTATTATTTATGGAAAACAAATTTAAATAATTTGAAAGAGTAGTTGGTTTGTAGAGTGATGATACATGAGCTATATAATTGATTGATTAAAAGAAAACTATAAATTATTTTATCAAACAAGAGGATTGAAAGATAACCATCTGAAAAACGCAATGCATATTTTTTGTATTCTTTAAAAAATTACTATTTTCTGAAGAAAATAATTTATCAATTGAACTAATTTTACATTGCATTGTAGAAATTTTTTTGGTCTATACAAAGTTAAATTTCGTAGGTAATAGTTATTTCATTCTTACATATTGAAAATAATATCAAAAATTTTATTTTTTTTATTTGATCTATTGTTATTTTATTACACTTTTGTATACCATAAAGTAATTTTGTTGCCTCTATCATCGAGGAAATCATGGAATCAAAAATAAAATTAAAATCTTAAACAGTATTAATCAAAGCTCTATTTTTAGTAAAGGTAAAAACAACATATTCAACAAAACAAAGGTAACACATCAGAATTATTCAAAAGCAATACACGTCAGAATTTTTTGATATTCAATTATTTTTCTCACGTTAGACCAATTTTAAAACTTTATGTAATTTAAATGAAATGAAATATATGCACCAAATTAAGAATAAATATATATTAACGGAGAGACTTACTTAATTGTTTAATTATTATTAACTATTCAAAAACGTAGTTTAAACAAAACGGTAAGAAGAAACTATGAAGAGCAATCTTAAATAGATTTTGAGAGATACAAAAAAAAAGTGACACAATCTCTCAATACTATCTTAGTTGTTATGTTAATGTGTACAAATATGGTAATAATATATATGACAAATCATATATTATTACAATATTTTACTTATAATATTATACCCATAATAATATGGTGATAATATTATCAATCAAAACTCTATTTTAGTAAACTACGGAAGGTAAAAACAACATATTCAATAAAACAAATATAACACATCAAAATTATTCAGAAAACAATACACGTCAGAATTTTGTGACATTCAATAATTTTCTCACGTTAAAGCAATTTTAACACTTTATGTAATTTAAAGGAAATGAAGTGAAATACATGCATCAAATTAAGAATAAATATTTCTTAGTGGAGAGACTTAATTAATTGTTTAATTATTATTAACTATTCAAAATGTAGTTTAAACAAAACGGTAAGAAGAAACTATGAAGGTAATCTTAAATAGGTTTCGATGAGGGGAAAAAAACAGTGACACAATCTCTCAATGCTATCGTAGTTGATTATGTTAATGCGTACAAAAATGGTAATAATCTATTACAATTAAATTCAAAAATAATAATTCACATACAAAGAAAGAAGCAAAATTGTGCTTCCTTCTTCAGCCTTTTATGTTTGGTTTTATATTTTTCACCCATAAAAATATTAAAAAAAGATTTTAGTCTAGCCGTTGATGTAGATAAAGTGAATTCATTTCAGTGGTTTATTCCTCATATTTAGCGTGACATATTTGCAAACGTCAATAAATTTAACAGCTAATCGATTATTTTCTCGTCGATAAACAATTTGCCAAACATTTAAAGTATGTATGCTGCCTTTCACTATCCAATAATTCCTACCATTTACTTAGTGAACATAAGAAAAATCATTACTTCCATTTTCATTTTAGTGCTCTTTTTTTATATCTTAGACAGATTTTCTCATATTATTTTGCTTGCTTTGCATTTTATGAAAGGTTTTTTTCCCCCATTCTTTGAGTATTGATGGTAATCTGCTTCGGTAGTCACTCTACATGTAGTCGAGATGCATTTATTTTTCAGCAAATTTTTCTAATCCATTTAACCTTATTATTACAGAACTTAATGAAGTAAAAACAAAGAGCATCGTTATTGGTTTTAGGGTTATTTCTGGTGATTAATATTTCAAAGCACATTAAATAAATGAGACTGATTTGTTGAGGTGGCTGAAGTTGAACAGCAATAAATTGCCTTATACATCTAGAGGTTATCATTTTCATTATAATTGAAAATGATTAGATTAATTCCATAAGTAAATTTACGTCATCTCTACAAATTCGTTTTAAATGCATTATTAAAAGCACATGGCGACCAATGGTAATATTTGCTGATAGGTTACATGAGGACTCAGAATTAAATTTGTTGGTGGAGTGACATGCATCATTGCTTTTAGAAACTGTCATACGCTTTGACTATTATAACTTGTCAAACCGTCTTGCATAGATTGTTAAGTTTCTTAAAGGAATAAAATAGAAAAAAATCTATAATTTTTTCAATAATTTACTGATGTATAGTTTGAATAGTTTATTATACTTTTCAAATGGAAGTTTCCATTTGGTTTCTATGTACTATTTTTTATATGTCTCAGAAAGTTGTCTTAAGGAATCTGACCAAGTGCGATGACACTTTTTTTTTTTTAAATAAAGCTATAATTGTGCAATTCTAACATATTTTTAATTAGAATACTACTTAAAGCTATGAAACAACACAAAAAATTATTAATTTTTATTAGATATTGCTATAACTTACCAATTTATGATGAAACGTAATGAAAGTAACAGAAAAAAATAAAATTCTAGTTAAGAGAATGACGTTTCGTTTTTATGGAATTCATTTATAACAAAGAAGGCAAACATACTACAAGTTAAGTCATATTTAAGAAAAACTACAGTTTATCAAAGATTGTTAACATAGAATTTTGTAAAATTAGCTACTAAAATAATTAAAAATAATATAAAAACGAAAATAATTATAATTTAAAAAGTATTCATGTTATTGTCAAATCCAGGGTATGCTTTCTTTAAAACATCAAATATATCTATATATCCTTAAAATTTCAGAAAGATACTTAAAATCAGAAAAAATCAAAAATATATATCTTTAAAATTTCAGAAATATACGTCAAAAGTATATATCCTTAAAATTTCAGAAAAATACATCAAACGTATATATTCTTAAAATTTCAGAAAGATACATCAAATGTATATATTCTTAAAATTTCAAAAGGTACATCAAAAATGTTTTGAGATATTATTGTATTTTGCTTATAGAATTTATGAAAAAATTAATTTTTTCAGAAAATGAGTTTAATGTTGATTTACATATTTCTAAAAGAACTTGAAATTTAATACACTTAAAAACTTCCACAATCATAAGTCACACCTTCTTTCTTTTCAAAATTAAATATTTTTCTAGATCTTCATATTTTTTTAGTTTAGTTTTTATGATCGTTGATCACTGTCTTTTTGAAGAATCTCAATGCACTGTTTATCGAAACCAACATGTATTCTTTAGCAGTGTAAGTACCAATAATAATTTAATATTCCTCTAGTACATATTTTTAATAAAAATGTTTCTCAAAACTAAGAAAAACACAAAAAAATAATACTACAATGGCCATTTTAAAGAAATTTAAGGACAATGACAGCGAAACTTAAAAAACTAAAACTAAAATTCTATGGTAGCGATCCAAATTTTCTTTTTATGGAATACATTTATAATAAAAAGAATATATACTGGAAGCTAAGTGGCATTTTAAAAAAAAAAAAAAACTATTTGAAGGCTTGTTCACATAGAATTTTATAAAATAGCTGCTACAATCTAATGAAAAAAATTATTAATTATTAGGAAAAATTTTAATTAAAAGGAATCATGTTATTGCCAAATATGTAGTATATTACCTTTAAAATATTACCAAACATACCTCCCTATAAAATTTCAGAAAGATACATAATTGATAGATATTGTGTTTCAAATATACAATTTATGACAAAAGAAATTTTTTTCAGAAAATGCATTTAAAGTATTAATTTTTATTTTTCGAAAAGAAGCTACAATTTAATATACTTATTATCTAAGGTAACAATTTTTTTTCTTTTCAAAATGAAAGATGTCCATAATTTTTTTTTTTCGTTTTGTTCACATGATTGTTGAACACTATCATTTTTAAGAATCAAGGTCCTTAATGAAGACAACGTAGAATTCGGTACTTCAAGTATAAGATTATTAGTATTTTCGAAAAGACATATAACCATCATCACATTATTCCAATAAGTATGAACTTATCTGTAATGTTTGTATTTCTACAAAGTTACTTATAGTCAATATTGACCCTAAAAACACTATTGGAATTTTCATTAGTACTTTGTGTCTTAATAAAAAGACACAAAGTACTAATGTACTTATAGTACTTATAGCACTAATCAATAACCATTGATCCCACAATATCAAACAAATAGATTTTATGTTATTTATAATCTTTTGAAGGAGACCAGAATTTAATTCTTTCTATGTTTTGATCTCATCCAAAGCTTTTTTTATATTTAGACCAAATGTTAGAACATATAAAGCACTGTTAATGTATAATATTATTGTTGCTGGAATAACAAGGTGTAAAAGCTTGAATTGTTACACTCTAAGAGCAAATACAAATCAGTATTTATTCAATTCTACTATTAGCTCGCACTCTCCCATATATTTCGTACGTGAAATACACTCATGTCCATAAATAAAGGATAATGAAGTTCCGGCAAAGAAAGAGACAGAAGCAAAACAAAATTGACTTATTTGTAAAGTCTATTTATTAAACAAAAGGTAAAGAGCAAAAGATGCTATATGTTTGACATAATTAATAAAAATTGCGATTTTTACTCCTGGAGCAAATTTCAAAAAAGAACCTATTTACAAAAAACAGTATAACATGGTTAGTATGATGGTTAATATGGAGTATGTCTCCCGGACGTTGCAATACAGGCCTTACAACGCCTAGGCTTGTTGAGTATCAAATTATCAATCTGATCTTGGGGAATATTACACCACTCATCAAGCAATGCCCTCCGAAGTTCCGGTTGACAGGTGGGAGGGGGTGGACGGGCTGCAATTCGTCGGCTAAGCATATCCCACACATGCTCTATTGGATTCAAGTCCGGTGAGTATGCTGGCCAATCCATACGGGTGATATCCTCCAATTGAAGGCATTCGTCTACAATGTTTGCACGGTGAGGACGGGCGTTGTCATCCATAAACAGAAATTAAGCACCCATGGCGCCCCGAAACAAAAGTACATGTTGTTCCAGAATGACATCCCGATAGATGTGGCCTGTCATCGTTACACTCTGAACATGCAGGTCAGTTCTGGAAACAAGAATAATTCCTCCCCAAACGAGCCATCCTACACCACCGTAACAGTGTCGTTCAATGGTGTTCTCTTGGTGGTAACGGGTACCTGGCACTCACCATATGAAAGTCCGGCGAGAATCAGACAGCAAACTAAACCTGGACTCGTCGGAAAACATCACACCAGACCACTGCTGCGGTATCCACAATGCATGCTCTCTACTCCAGGTTAATCGCAGGCGACAGTGAGTTGCGGTAAGTGGAACACATCTGACAGGCCTACGAGCATATAGACCAATGTGCCCTAAGCGTCTGTACACGGTCTGCCTTGAAACTGTCGTACCGGTAGCTGAAGAGAGCTGACGAGACAGGTCTGATGCTGTGTTCCGTCTGTTTCTTTTGGCAGTAACTGCTAAATACCGGTCCTCATTCGGCGTTGTAACTCGGGGGCGACCTGTGCTGTAACATCTACTCACATTACCATCATCTTGGAATCGTTGCCAAAGCTTGGAGATGACACTCTGGGCGATTCCAAGTTCCTCGGATACTTCCAGCTGGGTACGCCCACATTCCAGTCGTCCGATAATTCTACCACGTAAAAATCATCCAAATGCTTCCTTTGCGCCATAACTATGCGGTTATTGCACTGAAAGGCTTTTAAAGCGCTTGTGAACAATTTTACTTCTTTGCCACCATTCCTTATATACCCCTCTCGTACACTCTCGTCATTGTGACGTACTATCCGCGCCATCTGGTGGTTTCCTGTCATTTGCATATTCTTCTTCAAGATGTGTGTGATAATTTTACACTTGAAATTTTTATTTTAGAGTTCAATTTCTGTGTGATTCTGAATTATCCTTAATTTATGTACATGAGTGTATATAAATTTTCAATCGTTAATAAAATACTTTTTATTCATCCACTCAAGTTCAAATACATTTTTTGAACTTGCCGGGGATGATACTTGATGTTATTACAGTTTTTTCAAATTAATTCATTAATTAAATTTAATCAATTAATTTTATTTTTTTAGATTTAAGTTGTATGTATCTACCAATAGATGGCGCCAGATGTAAGAAGAAAATTTCAACTTTATGTATTAAGGAATTTCTGCAATATAGTGAAAAAAAAAAAAGAATGAATTGACTCAATTTTTTTATATTAATTGTTTTACGTTTATTTTTATTCTTTTTAGAGGAAGAAAACCGTTGTTGGAAAAAGTACAATTCTTCGAAAAATAGAAAAAAATTGGAAGAGACTAAATTTTGAATTTTACAATGAGTGGAATGCAATATTCTGCAGGATGAACAACACATCATAAAAATCCTTATTATTAATTTAATTTCAATAAATAGTACACCAGTGATTTTTCCAGCTTTTAAAGCACCATAACTTGTCAGAAGTAACTCAGACTTTGGGGCTTTGTTGCACTAAATGTTGTTGATTCATCTTCAGAAGGTTCAGCTTTCTTGCTGAAACGATTACTTTCGATTTCTTATTCGATACTTACGATTTCTTTTAAAATTCCGCATTTTTAATAGAATAAAAAATAACTAAATGTTTTACAGAAAAATAGGAAAATAAATATAAAAAGGGCGCATTAAAAACATGAAAGTTGAAACATTACATTAAGCAAAAACGTAAACATCAACTAAAACAAAACTCTTGTTGCCAAACGTTTCAACACAAATACCAAGAAACATATAAAAGAAAAAGATCTCACTTGTACAATTAGCAAATTGCAAATAATATTTTGGTTTCCTGAGTCAATAATAAATAACATAAAAAAGCTAATAACATAAAAATTTGTTCTCTTTGAAAAAAGAGTTACAAGCTAATATCAAAATTAATATAATTTCGCTTGTATTTATCGTAAAATAAAAATAACGATAGTTTGGGAAAACAAACTAATTGGACTTTAATAAAAGAATTGTCAAAAATTACTTTTTTAACATATTCAGATACCTTAAAATGAGTATAATTTTTTTCAGAATTTGACACAAATTTAATTGCAGATAAAATTGATTTTCTGAAAATTAAATAAAATGAAAAAAAAAATTATTTATTTTACGTAAGATAGACTCGCAAAATAAATATTGTAATCACGACTATGAAAATATATAAATCAACCCACATAAAAACAGATTGAATTGAATATATATATATATATCTGTGATTCCTATTATTTATACGTATTTTAGATTCAAATAAAAAGATTGTAAGAAATAAACTTGCATATCATAAATTTTTATAATTTCATTACTAAGTAGGAAAACAAAACATATTTTCTATCTTTTTAAACCTACATGAATGCTTTTATCTTTTCACTTACCGAAAAATAAATCATAGCATTTTGTCAACATACATACATTCTCTCTCGCACACACATACACATATATATTATAATACTAAAGGAAATGTAACACTTGAGAAAATATTAAAATGGGAATTGACAAGAAGAAACACAATTAGTATTACAAAGCTATAGAGTAGCTTTAACTACATTGTAAGGTTTAACAATAATTAGATAGACACGAGAGGTCGCCACTGTGACCAGTAACTGGTACTGTGTAAACTGGTTGAACTGGTAAAGTACTAGCGGTTAGATTTTGAGATGACGACAGAGAACGCTAGGAGCGTGTGAGGGAGATACACGGTCAGGGACCGTATATTATGTGTTCATGGTTTTCAATTCTATTAAATAGAATTGCTATGGTAGAAGTGGCACATGGTGCCTTGTGTAAAGTAATTTTAATATTGGAAATGAATTAATATAAAGAGAAAGAGTAGATTGCTTCCAGACGCCTACAACACTAAACCACCTGACACAACTAGTCGCTAGTAGGCGACAACAAATTTCAGAAGTGAGATAGCGACAACAGCATGTAATTCCTCACTTATTTTCAAGTTAGCGCCACTAGAAGAAATTTACCAAAAACTGAGAAAGTTGGACAAAATTATTCAAGATCCAGTGCTGATGATTGATGCATGATTCCAGATCCTTGCTGCAGTGGCAAAACTAAAAATAGTGAAACATATACTCCCATCATCGACAGGTGAATAACAAGCACAGCAGAAGCAAATAGAAAAGTGTACTGTTATACAAAAACAGGATAAGAAACCAGTTGTACATGAAACCAATAATAAGCCTTCTTCAATGATAATATATTATTCTGAAGGCAGCTTTTCAAGGAATACGTATACGTATCTTCAAGACTACATAAGTCTTGAATACATGTATAACTTATTGTTATCACATAATTTTTTAATTTAATCTCAAAATGTGGGAGTTTATAGCATTTACATTAACAAGCATGGTAGATTCCATAAGATTCCATAAAGTTTCCTAACATTTACATTAACACAAGCATGTAAGATTCCAAAATATTTCTTTATTTGCGGTTAAAATTAAAGTTTTCCTAACATTTACAGAATATTGCAGAAAGTCCTTTATAAATAATTTTCATTCATTTTTAAGTTAATCTGGCTCCATCTATTGGTAGATATATGCAACTTAAAACTAAAAACGCCCGCAAATAATAATTTCCTTTTTGGATTATTTATTACAGCTCAGGATTCCCCCAAAATTTCATTTTATAATGTAATATTCAATGCTCTCTATTAAAAAAATATCTAAAATGATAAATAATAAAAATCTCTATTAAATGGTAAATAATAAAAATTATTTGAATAAATTAAAAGTTAGCGCCAGATAAAAGAGTGTGATCTTGATTCAAAGTGTTTGCTTCAGGATAAGGTGAATTATTTCTTTTTAAAATAATATAAGAGACGTCGTATTTATCAAAATTTCACTGAAGGCAACTGCACAACTGCAGCATATAACACATGAAACAAAACTATATTACAAGTATTTTAAAAATCTCTTAAAAGCCAGTTCGTTTAAGGGTCTTCATACCCTCCGCAGTACTTCCCTGGAACGTTTCACTCTGATACACACACCCCTTTTCTCATTTCTCCCTCTTCCATTGTCGGTTACAAGTCTAACGGGCGAAACAAAACGTACAAAGTCCCAGAAGTCTAACAGCTAAAAGTTAACCTGTCTTGAAAGGCGGATTTATCACCCTTGAACTAATATACCTAACAACGTTGGCTATATTTTTTGTTTCGAGAGGACATAATGGATCCTAAATGAGTTATTAAAACTAAAAGATTGCAGTTATTTACAAAATTTATATTGTTTAAAAGAATTCAAGTTTATTAATCAAAGTGTTGTATAAAAACATAATCTGTTGATCCTTACGAATGAAATGTAAAGTTTTTATATTAATAAATGAATGAAAAGTGAATTAAATTTGATGAAGTTTGATTTCTTTTGTCTACTTTAGATAAATTGGCATTAATTTAGGGTGTGTTTATTATTTAATGTAAATTCTTATTCGTTCTTATTTAACCGAAATAATTTAAAAATGAATTTGCCATGAATTTAAACGATTATTATGCCATTATGTAACGGGAATAAAAGCACAAGCATCTTGAGCTAGCGAATAAGAATTTTTAAAATGATAAGAAACTCAGACAGCCCTATAATGAGCTGTCTTTTTAATGGAACAACTTTCATTCAAGAAAACCTGACAGCTAAATAAACTGAAACTGATTATTTTCAAGTTTTCCTAAAATTCTATTCTTTCACTTGGCTGGTATCCATAGAAACTTCGTAAACACAAAATACAATAAAAAAATACAATTATATGTTTGATATATAAATCAAGTAAAGAGCATGGGATATATTGTGATTTTTCCAACTGACTTTGGAAATTGAAAGTTATGCAATTGAAATAACAAGATTTTATTTAGTTGAAAATCTAACTCGATAGTATCATTGCAATAAAATGTTAACATGATTTTGTTATTCATTTATTGTAGAATCATATCATTTCATGTATTTATTTAAAAGAAAAGAGAAACTTTTAGATAAAATGTCTCATATAAAAATTACATTATAAAGATTGACAAGAATAATGGATAAATTTATTAAATCATTTAACAAATCAACAATACGTA
>BPLR01009250.1:0-34495 GCA_021605095.1 Caerostris extrusa
TAATCCGTCGATACTGCGTAATCGAATTGTAATGCAATTTTGGGCCCCTGTCTACAATACGCGAAAATTAACAATATTCTAAGCAAAAAAAGAAAGAAACGTAATAGTTGTAAACAATGGATAGGAAAATTTTATAAAAGTAGCCTTACTGCGACTCGGGTGAGTGCATGACGATATCAAAATGGCCTCAAATGAAGCTATAGATAAAAATCAAAACCCTTTTACACAAGGATAATTTAATAATTTGCTGAGATACGGCAAGATTTTCACCTTTTCAGTAGATATAAAAATTGCAAATCATTAAAAAAAAATTTCATCTCTTTTGCAGTTTTTTTTTTTTTTAATTTAAGAAAACGAATTTTAGAACATTCTATGTGAAAATAATTGTGCAATAATAAATTGTAATAATAATTGTTCATCAAAATATATAAAAAACTATCAGTATATGAACAATTAATGGAGGAATTTTATATGATTACGATAAGATGAAAAAAAACAATATAATTTAAATAAATATAATTGAAATAAATTGAATCTTTTAGGTTATGCAATTATTTTAGATTTACCAGTTGAAAAATGATATCTTTATATTTTGAATTGATATTTTATGTAAGAATATTGTTATAACAACTTCTCTTAAATATAAATTAAACTAAACAAGACGATGGCGTCTGACCAAAATGATTTTTGTTTTGAAGTCAGCGGATGAAGTTATTTTCTACGGAGTAAATTCAAAATCGGAATGTCTGCTCGTGCGCATAGCGAGAAGTTGCAAACCAGACGGCTGACGCCTGGATTTATTTAAAACTGGCCAATGGAAAAACGTATTGTCTGGCAGAAACCGTGGAGCACCCAACAATTATCAGATGAAAACAGCAAAACATTCTTTGTGGTAATCTGCAGATGCATTATCTCGCTCCAATGAGAAGATGGAGGATATTTTACTGCGGCATGTTAAGGTAAAACAAATTATCTTCATCAAGTATTCTGAACTTTTTTTAAAGGATTCTGTCTTCACATTTTACATTATTTTTTAATACGAAAAAGGATTAAATCTATGACGCTACTACTAATACTACCTTTGGAAATACTGATCGTAAACGTTTTAACTTAACAGACCTTTAAAAATCCCAATTTTCTTGGAAAAAATTATTTCAGCGATCAGACCTTTAATTTTTCAAAATAGTTGTTTCTAGACTCATTATAAATCGAAACACACTCGTTTCATCATGAACTATTAAGATACTGAATTCAGGCATTAAAAAATTTAATACATGAATTAACATTGTAAAACCGCATTTAAAAACTAAAAACTAATAAAAGCGTTTATGTTGCGTTTCTTCGATACGCCAACATTGGATAACGGTCATTTTAACAAAAATATTCATGCATATATTTTAATATTCTTGTTTGTCAAGGTTTTACAATCTAATTTAAAATTAACGTCAAATGTTTTCCTTAAAAAAAAATTTAAAAATAATAGTATTAGCTCTGACCAATTACCTTAACTACACAAATTATACAGATCATCAAGTAATATAAAAATAATCTCGTGCCGAAGAAACATTTTTAAAAAGTAATTATATTTTTGTTATGATATAAAAAAAAATGTTCAGTAATCATTAACTTGATTGCAATATAGGGAGGCCTACTACTATGCCATCTATGCCTTTTATGTCACAAATATTTAGAAGAAATACTTTATCAATCAAGATTAGATAGGCAGGTTGAATTTCTGTATGAATTCTAATTCTAATTCTGAATGACACATCGAAGAATCGTTTTTTTAAAGTGGCAGGGGGCTAAATAATTAAAAGATAATAAATAAATTAAAGAAAAAGAGAAAGAAATAACGACTTTTAAATGGAAATCGGTGTAAATGCTACGAAATGGTTGTGACGTCAGATAACTTCGTCTAGTAACATGAGTCTTTCACGAAGAGGCAAAACACTTTAGTATGGCAGGTTGAACTTTTCAGACTTGAATGTGCTGCGTGTGTAGAAGTAATTTTCAAAATCTTGTATCTTGAGGATTAATAAGGATATATCAGCGACTTTCGAAGTATTATGGCAGTTTTAGAGGTAGATTCCATTTGGTAGTGGAATATGGATATTTAACAATTCCTCCGTTTTGGGCAAAGAAAATTTGATCTCTAATAAGGAAGTTATTATGATTGATGAGTCCTTAAAAGAATATTCTTGAGGTTTTCTTGATGGAATTTCCGATGTTTAGGTCATCATGAATTGCATCATTACGTATATAACAGGGAGTTTCAGTGTTAATACAAAGTATTTAGTTCTGCAGGATTTAAATCTTGTCACGGCTAGTTTTATCAGAAAATTCCTTTTTTGGGTAGCATAGGTAAGAGAAGGTCTGAGGGCATCTTTGCAAATCAGTAACTTATTTTGAAGAAAAATGATGGAATATTTCCCGATAATGGCAGGCTTTATTCCAGTATTTGGTTTTGATGCATTTTGGAAGGTTAAGTTGCTATAGATGATTAGGTCAAGATATTTAATTTTTGGCCCAATTGCCATATTCCTGGCATTTTCTTAGTGGAAAAACATTGTTGTTCATTTATCATTGTGGACGACAATTCTCCATAAGATTAGCCATTTTTCCAAATAGTCTAAAAACTTTTGAACCGTTCTGATAATAAAGTTGACTGTATTTCCTTGAACGCAGCCAAGCCATTAGCAAATAGACAGGTGCTTACCTGCTGCTCTTTCCTCCTAAATGAAATATAATATAATATCGGGCTTAAGACACTTTTTGTGGAGTAATAGATTTAATTCGACCACGTTGAAATGGAACACAGTCAATGATTACTTAAACAGTTCTATTTCTAAGATAATTATAAATGGGATACATGGAATAAGCAGGAAAAAATTCAACTGGTTCATTTTAAATGCGATGCCATCAAGGCATATGAGGTCGAAAGCTTTAGTAACATTATTTCTGGTGTTTTTTTTTTTTTTTGTCCATTTTCCTATTGCTTTGATACATTTGAGAGACTTTCTACAAATTTATCATGTCCATCAGCAATGCATGTATTCCTTCTCACTTATAAGGGTTTCAAATTGAATTCAGCTTCCTCATCTCAAAGGGCTATGGCCTATGAAATATATTCCATCAGTCAAAAATTTTAAAAAAATGTTTAAAACTTTTTTTCTTAAAGTTATTATAATTAGAAAAGAAAATTTTGTTAATGCTGAAAGAAAATTTAAAAAAAATGTAATTAAAAGCTATATATATAATCATTCTTTTTTTTAAACAACGATGTCTATTTCAATTGCATATAAATTAATTACTTGAATCTTAAAAAATTAAAAATATTATTACTTTTGAAATTAAATTTCTTAAGAAATTTTTCTGAAGTTCAAGAACATTTAACGCATTTAAAGCACAAGTCGTCCTTAATTTATTAAATAAATTAAATTTTAAAAAAATGACCAGCATTTTAAAATGTCATAAATATTTATTGACATAGAATTAATGGAAAAAGAGGAATTAATCTTCAAAGATGTAGTATGAAAAATAAATAAAAATCATTATTGACACAAAAAAAAATTTCATAATTATTACTACGAAGGATATTTTTTGACAGTTGACATTTTCAAATAATATTTATTCATTCGTTTTTGTAGGGAAACATCTACAGATAATGAAGTTGAAGAAACAGTGTTTGTAAAATTTGTGTTTATGTAAGTATGTAAAACATGATTTTATTTTTTTTTCTTAAAGCCCTTAAAATATAACTAAAAAGAACTTTGATGCGTTCATATGAGTAGAGATATTTGAAGGAAAGTTAGCTTTGTTTGCCTAATCAGCTTTTTAAATATACCAATGTTAAAACTTTAAAATCTTTTATCTAATATAACTTAAAGCTCCTCTTTTGGAGAAATCAAGCTTGTTTAACCACTATGATACTTTCACTTAAAGTCGTAGATTATTTATAGTATTATGTACATGATTATAACAGAAATTATTCTGATATATTTATTGTTTGTGAAGCTGATACTTATGCTCATTTTTCTATATATTCTGTTGGAACGATTGCATAGGGATTTCCCCATCACGAACATGTAACTGCATATAATTGTTTAATAACCCAGTGCACGTGATTATCCTTCCAGAAAAGCGTTAATGCATTAATCAAATTTAGCGTAGGCAAATAGGACTAGATTTTTACAGTATTACAAAAAAAATGAATAATAAATTTATTGTTTCTGCATCTTCATTTCTACTACTAAACTCATATATGGTAAACTATTTGTGGTAAACTCATTTGTGGTGTGTCTGTGACATTATAGTGCATATATTTGTATCGGCATGGCCAACAAACGTTTCGCTCACCTTTGTTATCAATGGCATTTGCTGGTCAGCGCTCTGTTCCTTTTATTGTAAATGTCTTCCAGATGTGCTAATTACTACATTCTACGAAAAGATTACATAAATTTAGGCTTCCCTAAAAACTTTATTAAACATCCATTTGGTTATCACAATATTTACTTTGCTCAAATTTAATTCTTTATTACCTTTTTCCATATTATTCTCTCATTCAATTTCAGTGACTTTGCAGACAAACTCCACCGGCATAACGCAATGATTTGGTGGATCGATTCATGCTTAAAAAGTATTCTACAAGTTTACTTAATTATGAAAGAAAATTAAAAAATTACCAAAAAATACAAATCCTCGTAGTTAAAATTTCGTGCATTATATATATTTCAATCATTTATTTAAACTTGCAACATTTTGTATTATTATTATTATTATAGTTCATTTATCTTTAACAAAATATTAGAAAAAGGAGACGAAAAGATGGGACTTTACTCATTTTATAATAGTTTGCCGCAAGTTTAACGTACATTAGATCGTGATTGAATCGACTTAAGATTCCTTTTTGGAATTAAAGATATATTCCCCTTGATATACATTACCAACTTTATGGCTCACAGTTATTAAAAGTTTTGAGATGTGAATATTATAATTCACATGCAATAAACACTCGATTTTCATAATTGCAACGTAAAACAGGATTAGAATGATATTAAATTTTTATATTTTATTTATTAGCAATGGAATACTGAAACTTGAATTATATTTATTTGAATAAAAAGCTTTTTTTATTGTTCATTTTTTTGTGCGAAGATGGAAGGCCTCTTCGGATGTGTACGACTGTAACGTAGATAACAACCCCAGAGAAATTGCAACTGCAATGGCAAAAGCCGACTGGAAATATGGTTTTTCACCTCCAGTTAAAAAGTAATCAATAAATTATTTTATTACTTGAATATATCTATAGTATTTTGTTCATAACTTTGATATATAAATGTAATATTTATTTTATGTATAGTATGTTTTTTTTCCAATGTATTTTATAATGGATATATTTATATACCTTGTTTTATTTTTAAATTGCATTATGTATTAAGCATATATATATACCAGTAATAACAATTAACAATTGATTTACACAAAATCATATATTTTTAAGAATTTAATTTTTACAAAGAAATTCTTTCGAGAGTCAATAAAAATTATAGAAGAAAAATATTCCAAAATTTAAGAATAAATCCTCTGATTATTATATAATAGAATTATCTAAGTATAAAAAAATTCATCAATCAACAGTTTAATAATGACATTTATAAATTAACAGTTTCATTAAACATTTGTAAATAAGTACTTTCATCATGCTTTACTATAAGCTATATCAACTTTCCTTGCATATAAACATCACTTGTCCAATATCTTGGTTAATGTGATTTAAATTCAACTTATACAACTGTAAAACATAACGTTATATCAATGCTGGAGAATTTAATCAAATAAAATCATTTCTTCAACTTTCATGTATTATTACATTCTCGTTCGTTTTTAAATAAAATTCATAAGCGTAACAGAAATTCTGATCATTTCTTGTAAATCTTTGATTGTGCTTTATAAAATATTGATGGTGATCATAGCATAATAAACATGAAATCTACATTTTCTTCATTTCAATTTTTTAAAGGTTCCTTGATGCCTTCAATTTCTATGCACAAACAGGCGTTGCAACGGGGGACTGTTTCAGTTGAGGATACATCTGAATATGAAATGTACTTATTTGGCGAAAAGATAAGGGACCTTGGTGAGATTGCAAATATGCCTCTTAATTTACAATTTCAGCAATAGATTGACTGATTTCTAATTTCAATCATTTCCTAGGAAAACGTGTAAATGCAACAAGTTGCAAATCCATGACTCTTTTGGGACAAACACCTGCTGTAGGTATTCTTTAACTATCAGATTAATTCCCATAATGTATTTTATGGACTGTATGTGTATATATTATATTTTCTTTTTTTTTTTATAGATTGGACTCGGGTTTCATTTAGTAAATGTCTCAGCACCATATGCTTTTAAAAAGTAAGTATCCCATAGCACCATGACTGACACATGCTTTTAATAAGTTACTGATGAGCAGAATACTGATTATTTACTAAATAGAACTTTTTAAAATACGCATTTTAGAAATTGCCACTGGGAATATTTTTCACAATTTATTGATCTAAAATTAAATTTTAGTTTTTATTTATTATTTTTTTTTTTAATAGCTTGTCCTTAGGGATTCGCTGTCGATTCTGAAGGGCAATCAGAACTTCTAAAAGAAATGCATTTCAATGTTAAACAACTTACCCGAGAAAATTCTCAAAAGAACTTTTAAAATAAATTTTAATGCAGGTAATAATTTATATTTTTTTTAACTTGTTTTACTTTACACTATAATGTTTTTGGTCCGAAATACCTTGAGTATGGTTACGGAAAAATTTGGTTGCTTGATATTAATTAAATCTTATAATGAAGAATGGAGTGATTAAACATTTATAATGTATATGATAATTTTCTTTGGGTTTAAGAAAATTAATTTTTCGATTTAATTCATTTTTCCTTAAAAGTAATTAGTTTCAATTATTGTGATTATTTAAGGATAAAAATTTTTTTTTTTTTTTTAATTACAATTCATTCTTTAAAAATTCTTTCTGCATCTATTAAAAGATTTTTTTAAGTAAAATTTCATATTAATAATTAATATTAATTATTAATTATTATTACATATTAATATTAATTTCATAAGCATAACAAATTATAAGATTTTTATATTTCAACTTTATTAATATACCAAGTAAAAAAGTATAAAGGTTAAAATTACTTCAAATACTTTTATATATAACAATTACTTTCCTAGGAAATTTATTTTCCATAAATTAAAAATTTGCAATTATTTACATGTATCTTACAAGAAAAAAAAATTAGCTTCTTTTCTTAGATCTGATATTTTATTGTATTTATCCTTATTTCTGAGAACTGAAAATTCTGAACTGAATTTCATTCATTTCATCCTAGTGAGACATGAAATCTATCTTTAAGCCATATTTATTATATTTCATCTAGTTACGAATCTAATTAATTTCTAGTATAAATAATTTTTACATACTTTAAATATACTATATTTGCAGTTATAAAATGTTTTTAATGTATTTTAATATTTTTTTCAAAAATTATAATTCTTTTACCTTGAAATAGTATTTGTTTCTTATCATACATTAGAATTTATTAGTTGCATATATTGTTGCAATGTTATTCTATTCATGTATAAAAAGAAGATCCTCGTCACCATTCTTCACAATAATCAGATTTCATTGTCCAGAAATAAAAAGAAAAATATTTATGAGTTCCTCTTATCTAATAAAGAATTATTAAATTTGCATACTCTTATGTATCTGGAGTATACATCTACTTAACAGAATAATAAAAATGGTTAAAATGCTTTGGATTATTATTTATTTTCCAAGTAACCGCTGTGAAATTTCCAGGTGAACAATATGAAGTAACAGGAAATATAAAAGAACCTTTGATGTTCAAAAATGACGGAAGAAGAAATGATTACTTTGAAATTTTTTTTACATCGAATTCACAGTAAAAATAAGAAAGGAAGTGGTTTGATTATATCAAGGTAAATACCTAGTAAATTTTCTACATCAACTATGCTAATTACTTAAAAACAACATAAATACTGACAAATAAAAAGTAACAAGTTTATAAATAAAACGACAATTAAATATATATTTGAGATAAAAAGATACCATTTTTAATCACGAGAATAAGAACTTAGCTGTACGGCTCCGGTTTAATAGTTGGAGTTAGGAAGGAAAAGTGAACACAGTGCGAGAAAAGGAGAAACTGGCCTTGAAGAAAATTTGAAGTCGAAGATAAAATTGACGGCTGAAAGTCGAAAGTCACAGAAGAAATGTACAAGGAGTGTACAGCGGAAAGGGCTCTTTGAATTGGAGAAAGACGCCATGATGTTTGAAAAAAAAAGGGGGTAGATGTTTACTAGGTGCTGGAATCTATATTTTTTAATCATCTATAAAACGTTCATTGATAGGTTTCGCATTAGATTTGTGTAAATGAATTATTGCATTGTAGATGAATCATTGATGGGTATTGTTTCAAAAAGTTTCAAGTTTGTGTTAAATGGAAGTTCCTTACTGGAGATAGGCACCAGCCTCAAAATGGACGATTGAGGTTACGGTGTTTTGAGGTACAGATCAGAGATAGCCTTGTTATATGCATGTGTGACTCCCGTTATACTGGTAATATGTTTATCTTTGGAGGATTAAATTGATTGAATAAATTAAGCCGGAATGTATCTTTTCTTGGAAATGTCCTAAAATGCTTTCTGTAAGAGTTGGAAATTTTAAGAAGAGGTGAATATGGTGCTCTTTTTGGAATTTACTGTTAGGAATATATAGTAGCTGTTAGTTAAGAAATGCGTTTGATCAAATTTTATCTTAATGTGCTTAAAAATTTCTTTTTGAGTGATGTGTGCTCTTTAATTATTGGAAGTTTGTCAAGTTTCTGTAGCTTCTATGTCAATCAGCATCGTCACTAAGGTGATGGATGTACTTTTCCTTGTGTGGAGAGGGGGCATGTATGGATCCATGTTGATAGTCGAGCTAAAGCAAATTCCTCTAAAAATAATTTACTATTAAACTGAATAATTTGAAAGACTTTTATAACCACTCTTTATAAAGCAGTTTTTGGATTTAATTTAAAGTTACTGTTCTAAAAGTCAAATGATTTTCAATCAGATGTTGAATCTGGTTGTGTAGTTCAAAATCATTGTTTCACATTTAAATTCATATTAAATACATATTTTCAATATACAGTATTTTCATTTTTATAAGAAATTGTTTACTTTTAGAGAATTTTTATAAAAGGAAAAGCTACCTACCAAACATCTTCCAGCATTACCGAAATGTGACCAAAGAGTAAATTTAAATATTGTTATTATTTATTAAATTACCTATGTAATTCTACATACATTTAAAAATATAATTTTGAGACATATTAAATATGTTTTTGCAGGATTATAATTGAAATTAAATGATAAAAAGTTATGCAATTTCTAATTGGCAGGAAGTTATTCACCGATTTCAAAGTACAAAGTAGAGACTTAAACCTTCGCATCGTAATTAACAGTACTGAGCAAAATTAAGATTGTACAACAAAATTTTAAAAAATAATGTGCTATTTAATGAAACGTAGTTTTTAGAGAAGTACAAAGAGTTTGGGAGAAAATTTAAAAATAGAAAAAGGAACAGAAAAATTAGCTTTAAAAGCGGTATAATTAGGGCCATTTGAGATGGACAAAAATTAAATGTGAAAAACTGCTAGTAAAATGCTAAATGAATGCTAGTGATAACAAAAATAGGTATTACGTCCATTCTGGATTTAAGAGAACTTTGGGAAATCGTAATCGTAGAAGCTGAGGGTTGAGAACATGGAACTACATGAATGATCATCGCCTCTCTGAGGATATACCTTGATGATCATTGGTGAATGGGTGGAGAAAGAGGAATCACTCCGTTTTCCTTTGGCAAAGACGCATGAATAATTTACATTTTTAACGGACTGCTACATCTTAGCAACTTGTTATATACATCTTTCATTCATTCTGAGGAGGTAAATGTCTCTACAAATTATTTCATCACAAAAGGGTTTAAAAAAGAGATCCGTATCTTTAACTAGACCTTGTGGCTGTACTAAGCTTAGCTTAGGTACTAGCTTTGTTTGTTGGATCTCAGCGTGGTTTTCCGGTGAGTGCAGGTGCAAAGGTTTTATTAGCTGCTACTGGTCTTAAGTTGAAAATTTGGCCCTGGGAAATTTTGCTGGTTTCCTTAGAGTCTGTTTGGTGGAAGACTTTTTGGAATTCAACACAGACTTTCCAAAAGACTTAGGTGTCCTTCTTCCCAACAGTTAATGAAGGTTGGTTTCTGAATTGTACCACTCATAGGATCGTCCTTAAAATATGGTCCACCACAATTTAAACTTTTTTGATTCCGCAGTTGCTGCTTCCATGATGGACGCAGTTACATAAAAAGCATTGGTTAGTTGCAGGTCTCCTTTTCTATGGCGAATCCCTTCTTGATGTGGGAGTCTTTGATTTTAGAGATTATTTGGATTTGATTTGGAGTCGTCAAAGGTATAATCTTGTTGCAGTCCCTTGAATACTACATTGATGAGCCTGGTGAATTTAGATTGATTTGATAGAGGTAGAAAGTAGTTGATTTTCTTGTACCGTAGGAAGCTGATAAGGAGGGGAATTTTTGTTCGTGTGGGAAGCATTTCAGGTACTTCCCTGAAAGCTTCATAGATACTAATCCCTTTGAACTTATATTCAATCAATTTGAGGATGTATTTTACATGTCTATGAGGCTGGATCATTACTGGAGGCAGCTTCACTGGAGATGTTGTAGTAGATTGATAATCAAAGTCATGTATTCTTTCGGTAATTATGAAAATTTATTTTCGATTTGGAGAGGATTCAGGTATTTTTGGAGAGGTCTTTGGAGACTTTTCTTTATTAGTTTCCTTGATGGAGAGATGATGCCTCCTCATCGGTTACAGGACTGCCATCATTTATCTGTAAAGCAAGGAGTTCTTTGTTGAATTTCTTTATACATACAACTTTCAGTTTTGAAGCAGTAGTCTTTTATTTATTGCTGCAGTAGAATGCTGGAGTCCGAACTGAATCTTTCTCTGATTTCAACTGAGGTTGTAATCATTGTGTGGTTTTAAGTAATCAGCAGATTCATAGCTACCTTTCCACATATTAAGTTTCTAGTCAATGACAGTCAATGAAATCTTCATTGAGTGGCAGGAAGTATCTTTGCTGAAATAAACTTACTATGTATCTAGTTGATACCATTTTTTCCAAAAATACTTTCAGATATGCATACTTTAGATTTCAGTTTAAAGGTTAATTTTTTTTTCTTGAAACGTTCGTTATTTCGTTGAAACTTAGTTTCTTTCAGTTTGCACCTTACGTTACGTGTAAATAAAGATATTAAAAAATATTTAGATAGGGATTTTAAATATTCTGCACACTGTTATTTGTTTTTATAATATAATTTTTGGATTAATGATGGCTAAAAATATTATTTATTTAAATATAGTAATTTAAAATATTATCTTTTGTGATTTGAAAGATATGAATACTGGTAATAGTCGTTTTGATGATTACCATTTAGTAAATGAAGAAATATCAAGAATAAGTGCAAAGCTCTAAAATAAATTACATTTTCAAACATATGCTTTGCTGATTTTATTTGATTTATTGTTTAAGATTGAACTAATTCAAGCTAAAATATGTTTTTCAATCGCTGGCTTTAAAATAAAATTGTTTTCCCAGCTGTACCATTTACTATACAATTCACCAAAGAAGCATCTCATCTAAGGAAATTTCTGGAGGAAAAGGGGTCCTCTCTCGGAAAACTGACTCATTAATCAGAATGAAAAATCAGTAAGTCGATAAAAGAAATATATACTTCAAATCTAGTTTACTTATAATTGCTAATATTATGGTTTAAAAGGGTTTTAATTGTTAATAATACGGTTTAAAATGGATAATTTGCTTCTTCCTTTTCAATGTTAGTTCATTGTTCCAAAGGTGTCGTTGTGACTACATCAGCTTACAATGAGTTTTTATCGATGGAAATTTGTGATGCAGTGAAGCATTTGGAAGATGTAGCTTAGTAAGAAACATGGATTATTTTAAAATGTTTTAGAATTGGTTTATAATTTTCTTTATGTATCTCCCGTATATTTTATCTTTATATCTATATATTAGTACCTTCTATAAATCTGCATATATATATCTTCTGTATATCTTATCTTTATGTATCTTTATGCATTTTTTATGTATCAGTATGTCTATATATTTATTATCCTATTATATGTATCTTTTTTATGCAATTTTTATGTATCTTTATGAATTCTTAATTATCTTATGCATCTTAATATTTTTCAGTGGAAATGAGGCTGGCAATTTAAAAAGAAACTTGCAAATAGTGAGTGTTGCTGATTTCTGTATCATAATCAAATTCAGGAATGCATAACACTGTCCAAAATTATTGACTTAAATTACTTTAATTTTTTTTAAGTAGTGAATGCTTTAACTTTTTCATAGTCTATCGATAAATTACGTAAATTATTCTCCATTTAATATATATGGTTAAGAATGAGACAAAAAAAACCGGGATTTAGAATTGAATGAAATGCTATTTGTAGAAGAATGACAAATAAATTATTTCATATACTTCATATATGAAAATCAATATATTTCAGTGTGGTTCTCATTTTTTTCAGATAAAATTTAAGTCTCAAAAAAATAATTGACACATAATATGGAAGATTTCTTTTTACATAAATATAATCATTTAATTCAAAATCATTGATTATAACTAACTAACAAAAATCGGGAAAAAATGTTACAGATTATAAATCTGAAAAAAAGATCCTTTCACAACAAGTGACAGTTTTTAATTTAGTTATTATGGTATCATGTCAAATCCAAATATTTTTTTAATAATCTATAATTACTTTTGAAACCTTTATAGTTTACTAAAGGTTTTAAAGAACAGATTAACTATTATGTAGATAATCCATATTACATAAATATGAAATTATTTATCCATGAAAAATTACATTCCAGTACACTTATTGTAAAATGAATTAATAAAAAAATTACTGAATAATGATTTGAATATTTTATGTTTCAATAAATATCTCTAATTTTCATAGATTGCTCATTTAATGTAAACCAGTATCTAATAAAAAGAGGAAAACTACTATGCAAATTATAAATTAAAAAGTATTAATTAATTTATTTATTGTTTTTATTGATTGAAATTTTTAAAAACGCTATCATATATTTACAAAAGAAAATGACATTTTAATAATATTTATATAATCAAATTTTTTATAGACAATATAAAATTAACCAAATAACCAAAAAATTAACTTTAACCAAAAGTACGTAAAGGTAATTTATTTACAGTGATATACCTACAATGAAAATTGGAATAAATATCTAATTGTCTAAAAAAAAATTCTGTTTTTAATACAAGTTAATGTAAACTATTAATTAAAAGTATATTACAAGCATAATAAAATGTTTAATAAAGTTTTAACATAATTCTTTAAAACAATATAATTCGGTGATATTCACCAACTTAATATTTAATCAAAATTTAGCATAATTTTAAAATTTATTATTAAACTATAAACTATAAAAGAATATTTTGGAAACAAAAACGCCATTCCGGTAATAAATATACAACACTCATGTGTAATTTTTGATGTATCGAAATCGTGGAGGAAACATCGCATTGTCAAATAAAATTTGCCGTCGTTATTGAAGGTGAAAAGAAATATTTGGCGACGAAAATGCATCAGCGCAAGTTTGCCGTTCGATCGTCAGCAAGCAAAGGCTTTGGATAATTTCAAGATTCATGAATATGTTTAAAAAATAATACTATAGGTTTTTGAATTTATTTTTATAATAGTATATTAAAAACATTTAACTTTACCTTCTAGATTTGAAACTGTACTTAATTTAATTAATTTCACTATTTCATATAGGATGCCATTCGTGTTCAGAAATTAAATACAACAAGTTTATATGAATTTGCAATAATATAATAATAATTTTATAGATAATGATATTTTGTTATGAAATAAAAGAATATTTATATTTTCTTGAAAATATAGTTATTATTTGTTTAGCTCATGAAAATATGTTGTTAAAACATATGTTTAAAAATATATCGTCGAAATCCGGTGTTTTCAGGCTTCAAATATTAGAAAAGTTTCCTTCTATTTCAATAAGCTTCTACATTCTTTAATTTAGCTTAATCATTCTTTAATTCATTCACAATTCGTAAGTTGTGTTAAAGAATGTAGAAGCTATTGAAATAGAAGGAATCTTTTCTATTATTTGAAGTCTGAAAATAAGTCTCTTCTTTATAAATGTTCTTTATTAAATATTCTATATAAATATTCTTTTGTCAAAAGCCAATTTGTATTTTCTTTCGAAAAGTCTACAACCCCGCACAAATAATATGGCATGAAATTCAACGTATGCTGAAAAGGAAATTTGGAAGTTGGAAATATTTTGCCAAAAGAAATTTTTATGGTATTAAACATTATCTGAAAAATATTAATTAATATATTCAATACAATATTGATGTTTAATTCTTTGATAAATAATGTTTAATTTAACATGCTTCTCATCGTATTATAAGAAATATGAACGTCATTTATGCTTTAAGGAAACTTTATTTTTTTTATACTTCTATTTCTGTTTCTCGTGTTACAATTCGCATAACAAAGAACTTTTAAGGAATAAAAGCAGTTGTTTTATAGGAATTGATGTTATATAACTGCATGCAGAAGGTTTGACCCACGCAAATGCCGACTAATGGGCTGCCATTTTCAATCTAAGTATACGATAAAATTGCAATCATTTTAATATAGCTACAACATTTTCAAAATATTTTCTGATCGGTGAAAATATTTGAGGAACTATCGTTGAATTTGGCCTTAAATATTTTTGTGTAAAGTGCATAAATATGATTTTATATTGACCTGATATGCAGAAGTTTACCAAGCTTCTTCAGGGAAGACACTGATTTTTATGTCTGCAGCGGACAAATGAGACGCTTTCAGCAGGTTCGAGGTTGAAAAGAATTAACTATACTCTTAATTATTTTTAAAGGTTTATTTTCAGTTAAGTTTAGTAACATTTCATTGTGAGTTAATCTGTCTGAAGTTTTGATTACTTATAGTATTTGTTAAATACTTAAACCTCTAAAACTCCTTAATTGTTTCATTATGTAATTTCTGCAAAACATAACATATAAATTTATATAAATTATATTCATTTACTATAAATAACATTCACAATAAGTTTAATATAGTATTATATTTTGTACAGTATTATACTTTGAGATTTAAAAACAAAAAAAATTATTTTCCAAAATCATGCATAAAAAGTTTATCGTTTTAATTTTAGAGAAAATGTTGGAAAATATGATTATATAATTTATTATTCCTTAAGTTATTAAATGCTTGTTAAATATATATTTTTATGATTATTTTTAAATGCAGAAAATGTGTAATAATTAATCAAAACCATACGATATAATTATAGACATTTTCTTTACCACATTCCTATCACAGATATTTGTGGCAGTGAAAAAAAATGCTGGGCCTCTCAATTCAGTCACGCAGCCGTTGAATACAAAAAGGTAACCGATTTTTCTTATTTCGATTGGTGGTATATAAACGTTTCATTTAATATTTGAAATCAATTCAGATTTATAGATAAGGAAATTTTATACACTTCGATATTTAAAAACATATTTTATATATTTCATATTTCAGTTTTCTTAAGCTTTCAGGCAATTCAATAGAAATTCTTTGGTAAGCTTTCCAGCAATAGGTATTAAATTCAATATGTCACGTACATCTCCTAACGGTTTGGGTCGCTACTCTATTGTCACCTTGTGTACATTTTAGGCTAAATAGACCGGGACCTACAGTTTTAAAGTGGATTCTGATCCACCAACAAACATCCATGCCATCGAAAGGATTCGAACCTAAAACCTTCGGTACCAACGGCCAAAAGCTCTAGTCATTTGGCCATCAGGCCGCTCCTAACGGAGCCATAATTAACGTGAAGTGCATCAGCTAGGGTCACGATATATCTGCTTGGGTTGCTAGCAGTTGCGCAACAATAAGGCAGTAATACGGGGCAAATTGTCCTAGACCCGGAAAGGAAAAGCCCATTATTTATTTAAAACTTGTCAGACTAGAAATTAATTGAGATTATTTTTTACAGCTAGGTCTAATAGTTTCCTGCTCAAAGCGAGATTCAAAAAGGGGAATTTTCAAGTGATGATGTACTGTTGGAGAAAATGACTGTGGATACTGAAATTAAAATGTAATTTGAGTCAAAATATTTTAACCTAAGTGTAACAGTCATTTTGTTAATATCAGTGTCACAGTCATTTAACTGACTCATTGATGAATTTACCTGGTTTCTAAAGATAGCGAAGACCATTAAAATATTTTTGGAAAGCTTTAGAATGAAAACAATTTATTCCAAAATGTGGATCGTGAAAAGAAACAATGTTTATCTGAATCGTAAAAGGGTTATCACAAATTCAAATGTATCGGTCCTTAATAGTCTAACTAGACATTTAAAATATTTGATTAAACAAAATAATTGATGGACTAATAATAATAGTTTCTTATACATAATTTTATTCTTAAAATATGAGAATCTAAATTTCACTTTATTTCTTTTATAACCAGTCAATAGCTAGGAAAATGTAAATACTGGAATGAAGTATGACTTGCAAGGGAAATATTTTATATGTACTAGTATGTACAAATTTATTTTAAATGGGATCATTTAATTCTTCATTTGATCAGTTTTTACTTTTTCTTTCTTAGACGCAATGGCCAGGTATTAAATTCCCCAATGGCTGTTGTCATACAAGACATGGTGGATTGTAAAGTTTCGGGTGTGCTATTCACGTGCGATCCCATCACCCATAATCCCTCCGTCATCACAGTCACTGCAAACTACGGACTGGGAGAGGTAACTACACGAAACATGCTCTTAAATGAAGCGCCCAAAAAATGAATCCTAAAATTTATATACTCCTTCCAGTCTTTTGACTCTTTACGGTAATTTTATGAACTGCGATCTTTAACAGTGGATTTAGAAAATTTGTGAAGTATATTAGAGAGGACTTTTATTGCAAATCCTTAAATTTTAGGAATTTTTGCATATTTTACAATTTTATAGGTGTAGTATTTGTAGTAACTTAAAACATATCCTTGTACTCAAAATTTGCTTACAATATATATATATACAGTTATTTTTATAGGATATATATATATCCTGTAAAAATAACTGTACTAGATTAACTGGTATCAAAGTATTATAGAATAGCTAAATACAAGTAAAAGAAAATTGTGCATTATAATAAAATAATATATACTATAATTACATTAGATTATAATATTGATATTAGATTTGTAGCATACTAATTATATTATCGCTTCTATTACATCTTCTTTCATTATTGATCTAAAACAGCCCTTTATAAGCTGAGTAAAGTCACTGCTCAAACGGTAATTAGTCTAAAACATTAACTGGCTTTATTAGCAATTGTATTAATGGAAGATGTAATTAGATTTTAAAACTTTTACTCATAATTTCGAAAAAGTACAATTTCTTTTTATGAGCGAGTTGAAATTCGAATTCTTATGCCAATTCCTGACTGCTTCAAAAGTTTCGATTCAATACTCTTTGCTCCTGAATAAACGCCCACCACTGCTTAAACGCCTGTATACATTCATCTTTCAATATCACGTGTTTATTTTTAAATGTCACGTGATCCATTTTGTTTATTTAATCACATTTATTTATCGAATGTAAAAATAATTATTTTAAATTACTAAATGTATAAAATAAGTAACAATAATTTATTTTACACATTTGTATTATTATTATATTTATTTGTTATTTGTTTTATTATTTGTATCTTATTTAATAATTATGTTGTATATATATATATATTACATGTACATTTGTATTGTTATTTTATACATTTGTATTATTATACTTATCTTACTCAATACATACTAAAAAGAGTCTTTAAAATTAAATCTAAATAATTTTTAATTAATAAAATTTTTTAAAATTTTAATCGCGTCTCCCTCTCATCTCATCTATTGTATTGGCGCAACTGTTGAATGAGAGGAGGACCGTTTACGATCTGTTGATGCAGAAGGATCTACTGGACTTGGTTTAGGATTCTAAATCAAGAGGATAAGCAACAACAACAACAAAATTTTTTATCTTTTTAAAAACATTTTATTCTTTGATGCGATAACATTAAAATGAATTGGGTGAATTTTGTTTCACAAATTAATCTATTGAAAAACAGAGCAGTTGTAGTTTACTGAGAAAATTCAATTCGTAATTAACTTTTAAAATATTATTATATGTTTTTATTATTGAATAAATATTAAAAAGACAAGATTAAACCAGCTATCTAAAATGAATTTTATGTAAATTTCTTATAACCTAATCGAAAAACTTTATTTATCATTTATAATTTTTATAATGTACAGTTTTATATTACAAACTTACAAAATTTAAAAAAAAAAAAAATTATCAGTATATATTAGCATGCACATTATTTTTCTAAATAACTTTTCCCGTCATTATTTTTGCTAGTTGTATAAATATTAATAGCACAATTGTTAAGAATTATTATTTTTTAGACTATAGTTTCTGGATCTGTAGAGCCCGACACCTTCATACTTCGAAGAAAAGAGAATGGAGAGTTGGAAGTACAAGAAACTTTTATGGGAAATAAGCATCAGAAAATAATCATGCAAGGTTTGTCTTATGAATCAAAGTCTGTTTAAATTATTTGCAGTATAAGTACGTTGTTAAAATTACGTGGTCGAGTGGCTAGCACTCATTGCCACAGGTTTTGGGTTCGAGTCCCGGCCGTGCCATGGATGGTTGCAGTGGTTCGAATCCACTTTAAGCAGTTGATAACTGTCTAATAAAAAATCGTTGCAAAGCGTTGGGCGTAGAGCTGACAACCCTAATCCGTAAAATGAAAACATCTCCTGTCTCGAAATCTACCAGTATTAGACGGCCTTGGCCCACCATGGGTCTGTTGCGCCAATGGAGAAGAAGATAGTATTTGATTGACGCAATTTTGAAATTTATACAAATGTAATTTTATTATTAAGGGCTTTTAATTCTATTAAATATAAAAAACCTTCTCAAAAGTTAATATTTCTCTATTCCAAATAGAAATTAATCATTTTTATTTCTGATTCCATATTTATTTTACTGTGAATTTATTAAATAATGTTATTTTCGTTAGAATCTGGTGGAACTGTTACTGAAGATGTTGAGGATAATTTGAGAAATGAATATTGTCTAAAGATACAAAGTGTAGAGCGTCTAGGAAAAATAGCATTTGAAGTATGTCTGGTCATGAACTTTTATATTACATTTTTATTTATTTTGTATATATTTAAAGAAACAAATGAATTAACTAATAACTTTTTATTTCATAAACGTTTTCTTCGAATTGCAAAATGGATAGTTAAAACTTCTCTATCATAAGAAATAAAAACAGTAAAAAAAAGAAAGATAAAATTTATATGTAAAATACAATAACAATCAATTTATTAATATTTATAATATTTATTATACATATTTTAATAATTACAAAAAAAAATCTTATGCCCATGTAGGTTTGCATACTAGAATTAGAAAAAAAAAATATTTTAACAATAACTAGAATCTACAACAACAAATTATATTTCGCATGTGTATTTAATTTCTTTGATTTTTAGCGCACATTGAAAATGAAAATAGGTTTTTTATCAAATTGAAAATATCCAAAAATATTTAAATAAATATTTTTAATCACACATTTCTCAAGATCTGCCTTGCAGGCTCTTAATAAAGATTTTTCCAAGTATGATCTTGAACAGAGGTCTCCAAACTTTCCAGCCTTAGGGCCATATTGCTTATTCCAGTAAGTACCAAGGGCCGTTCAATTTTTTCTGCCGTTTTCTATAATTTCCAGTTAGTTTTTATGCTTAAGTTAAATTTTCTGCGTATTGGGCTTGTCATTAAGCTTTACCTAGCAAGTAAATAAAGCAGAGTTATTATCATTCTATATTTTTTTATCCAACTTATTACAGCAACAATAAACTAGGCTGTCGCGGACCGGATGGATGACACTGGCGGGCCGGATTTGGCCCGAGGGAAGTAATTTGGAGACACCTGATCTTGAATATTATATTTCTTTTATAACAAATCCACTGTTTGCACAGAATGTGTATCCTGCAACGGATCCCTGCTTATGTGGATTTGGAATTTAATGAGATTGCAGATTATTTAGCGAAGAATGCCAGAAGTCTGGATCATACTATCATCCTACTTCCTTTCAGATGCAAAAGCTTTGGCAACATCTAAACATATAATTTCTTCTAAGATCAAAACTAAATACCAAATTACAAAACTAAATGTGGACAGAAGAATAGCTACTACACTCAGAAGATTCAGGTTGAAGCATCACAAAAATTATGAAAATTCTGCTGATGGCTTTAAAAAATACCAAAAATGTAGCAACTGCCCTGATATCGAGCTTAGTCCTCTTTATGTCTTAGATTGCCCAGCTGTTGCAGCCGCCATGCACTGTCTGGGCCATCCGTCGGAAAAGGATTTTATACTCCGAGCTGCGCCAATATTGAACATAGTCAGTATTATTCGGGAGCACCAGATATTTGATTTTCTTTGTATTCTTCAGGGAATTCGACAACAACAATTGCACATATTGAGTTTTTAAAAATATTTTCATTTAAAATAATTATAAACTGATATAAATATTAGGGAATAAGAGTTAATGAATACACCAATTAATAAAATATATAATAAAATTATATGCATAAAACTAAGTATTAGTAGATACTTTACTAAACTACTTTGTCACACATTCTTTTTGTATCGATTGCTGTATATGATTTTTATCACTGATGTACTTTTTTAATATTTTTAGATCGAGAAATATTACACATCGTCTAGAGATATTGAATGGGGCATTTCAGATGATAATATATATATTTTACAGGTAAGAAATTTATTTTTTATAAATTTATTAGTTTTTAAAGAAAACATTTTAAATAACAATTTTCAAATACAACTATTTTGAAAACATTCCTCACAGTGCCGTCCTGTTACGAAGATAGCTGCAGAAACAGATCATGAAATTAAGCATGAATTCGATGCTCCTCTCAGATGCGAAAATGAGTATTTCACTGTTGCGAATATTGGGTAAGGACTTTTTGAATCTACGCCCTTTTAGATTTTCATTAACATTATTGCCATCTTTTTGAATCTGATGCCTAATTTTATATTTTAACATCAATTATAATTTTAGAGAAATTTTACCAGGTGCAACTTCGACTTTGGGAATCGATCTTGTAATGAAATATTAGCAGCGTCTACTTCAGGGTATTACATTATGTGACTCAAAATTTGGTGTCTTTCATTTACATTTATGTCCATTTCATACTTTACCCATTTCATTTTATTATTTTATGTAGAAGCAGACGTTGAAAAGGGATTTCCAGATCATCTTTTCAAGTGTAAATATTTCCCTGACTGGTTTTCTGCCCTTTTACAATCACATGATGATGACAGTTGCACAGGTGAAGACTCAGAGAAATGTATTTGAATTTTCTACTGAGTTTATAATTACAGCATTAATGTAAAAGATTTATTCACAGATGATAACAAGATACGGTATTGATACCGAGATCAAAAGGATTCATGATAAGCATATTTTGGCGCCTTCTAGATGACCCACAACTGCTAAGTTACGCTTACGGAAAAGTCAAGCCCGGAGGGAAGCCATCTGTCAGAAGCATTCTCAGACATTATTGGGTAAGAAGTTTAGAAGTATTCCAAGAATTTAGTCATCCTCTTATTAAAAACTAATAGAAATTGGTATAGTCTTTGTCTATGTATTAAACCGACCTGCTCACTAGAAGCGTGTCGCATCAGAATGTGTCGCGATAGCAAGCCCACCCGTGCAAACTTAAAAATAAAATGCGAACTAGGGTAACAACTAGTCAACCATAACCAAAAACTCTATTCAATTTAACACAACTGACGTTTCGTCTCATGTCTAACTGGAAGATTTTGAAACTAACAAAATTCAAAAGAAATTGGTATATAAATTCAAACACTATCAATTTCAATACAATCCTTTTTACAAACTACTTAAGATATAGTCAGGGTATTCACGAAATTTTAAATCTTACAAATCAGTGATGGCCAACTAGCAACACGCGATTTGATTTATTCTGGCTTCCTTCTTCTTCACTGGCGCAACAGCCCCATGGTGGGTCAAGGCCATCTGCCTATGGCAGATTTCGAGACAGGAGATGTTTTTTTTTTTACGATATAGGATTGTCAATCCTGCGTTCTACGTCATGTTAGACCCGAACCTATAGTTAAAGTGGATTCCGAACCACTTGAAGATTCTATAGCACCGCCGCGCGTGGGACATGTGGCAGAGAGAGTTAGAGCTCTAGACACTCGACCATCAGGCTTCCACAGAATACAATGTTTATTTATGAAACTCTTATCATCCAAATTTAATAACATTTAAATAAGCATTTCACTAGGGCACGAATATGCAAAAAAAAACTCTGAGACTCAAAGTATAAGAGCAGATACACTCTCAATTGTCATAATCTTCCAGTGGTAATCTCAGATTTTCTATTTGACATCTTTTTTATCCGATTTCAAGAAACCACATTACTCTCATTATAATAGAGTACATAATTTAACTTCACCATAAAAACTGTGCTTTAATGACTTTTGTTCGCACTTCATTAGGAAAGAGTACCATTGTACTATTTTATAACTACCAATTACAAATTTTAAAGCATTTGATTTTTTTTAACTTAGATTGTAATAATGTTTTTCTCGAGTCTAATGCACCTTTCCAAATATTAATCTTAATTTGGTCACATTTATTTTCATTGAAAAGTTCTCAGACAGCAGGAGTGATAGAAGGAAATAAAATTGATTGGTAAAAATGTAAACAATTTCAATATTTTAATGTTATAACAACGTAACAATTAAAATATATTGGTTTAAATGCATTTTTTATAGATATAGGGATTCACTTAAGTCAAGGGGAGAACAAGACATTTTTGTCTTTTTCTGACAGAAACACTAAGATGTTCTAAGAATTATATTATTTTAAATATAAATTTAAAACTTTTTAAACGATTGCTGTTTTCTATCAATAATTTTCTAAATGAAAATATCAAACCTATTTTTTTTTTTTTATTTTCAAAAATCAAATATTAATTCTGTTTCCTAACTAACAAAAATTCAATTATTTTTAGGATTTATTTTTTTACGATCTTGGTTTTGAGAAAGTTAAGAAGAAGATAAACAATTATTCTTTAGATTTTTTAAAATTCAAAACTGCTGAAGAGACTTTCACAGCACTGATAAATTCTTGCTCTGATTTTGATGAAGTAAGAATATTGTAATTCCCTCTATTGATTTTATAAATATTTGCTTTTGATTTATTAATATAGATAAACTTATTTTTATTTTTCTTTGCTGCTTTTAATGTTTATATTTTTCTGAATAGTAATGCATTATTATACAATAATTTATGTTTTATTAAATAATGATTCGATCAACTTAAATTCAGTTACTTTACTGCACTGAAAGTTCATACTTAGTCAGAATTAGATTTAAAATAAATTTATTTTGCTAAAATTTATAATTACATAAAAAGTAAAAAAACAAAAATATTACTTTCCCTTTTTTATATACATTTCTAAAATGCTCAGGTATATTTCTTGGCATTATTTATATATATATAGTTTCTTAAAACTTATAAAAATATTTAAAAATTCAAAGATAAATAATTAAAATTATACAAAGAAATAAGAACAACATTTAAAATAAAATACTTAAATATATTATTTAAAATTTGAAAACTATTTATATTTTACCTGATTATTGGTATATGGTGCATAAGAAACATATTTGAATAATCATTGTTTCTACAAATATTCACAAAATAAGAACAATTTAATACTTATTATTTAAATCTATATTTACTTTACTATTAAACTCCATATATTCATCCTAATAAATATTAATACTATAAATATTATCAATTACAGTAATTTTGGAAAATTTTAAGTTGCAAAAAAATTATTTACACACATGACACAAAAAGTATTCATCTTTCCAAACAATTATAATACAAGAATCATTAATATGATTTTCCTTTTATTTAAATCGAAATTAAACTTAATTTCTTCAAATCGTACAGGCTGCAGAAATGCACATAGAAAGCTCAGAGAGTTCTTCAGAATGGAATATGACATTGCTTCAGATTCTAAGTGAAGCCAAAAGGAAGTAAGTAATAAAAAATTTTTACCATTATTATAAAATGCAATAGTTACTGCAATTGTAGACAAAGAGTGTAAAAATATAAAAACAAGTGGAAAATTAAAAAAATAATATGTAATTATTGTAATTATTTATCATGGAAATTATAACCTATAAGCATATATTATTGCGAATATAAGCTTATTATCGGAAATTTTATATAAAATATGTAATCTGAAATTTATTTTAGGCTTAGACACTGACGTTTACAGTGATTTTGCAACTCTTCTAGGAACTTCATCAAATGTAGAAAGTGCAGCTATTCCACAAATGATACAGGTAGAAGAAATAATAGACAATTATTACCATTCTTAAAAAAATCATTTCTTTCACTAATTACTTTTAATTTTTCTGCAGGATATATCTTGTCAAATAGTGAAAGATCTTGGAAACGAAAGATTCAGATGTTTTTCAGTTGAGGTAAACATATTTTTATTAATACATTTGATGATGATAATTCTGTATATATTATTGCGGGTGTGTAATTTTAATAGAAGTTAATGTAAATCGGTTTTTTTAAAATAATTTTTAAAATTAATTTTACCAGATCATTATAACTGAATTCTAGAACCTTTGATTAACGACATTATGAATTGCAAATGAAATCAAGTACTGGCAGATACTTTTAAATTAACAGCAAATAAATCTCGAATCATTAAATATGGCGTTTTACTTCTTCTTAAGCTTTACAGCCGGTTCCCAACCAAGTCTTCCACCAGCTTGACCCATCTGACGCTAGTATCCTCCATCTATAAACACCAAAATCCCTAACCATTTTTCCACATTGTCCAACCACCTCGTATGTGGCTTACTTCTCCGTTTTCCTTCTGGTTTTCCAATGTTATTTTTTTCTATACTAAGGTTTTCATTTGCATTCGTGTATGGACAAGCCATCTTATTAGAGAGACTTTATTAATCCATAATAGCGTCTGTTAGCCATATTGATTCGATTTTAGTTTATCTATATCATTTGTTATTTACGGTGTTTTACTACTAAAAAAATTATTATTTTTTCTTTAGCTGTAGAATAGTTGCCAACTTTATAAAAGCATCCTCAGTACAGTTTAATCAAAATGAGTATATATCTTGCTTCCATTTTTGCAGCTGGGACCACATGGAAGGTTAATTTTTACTTTAAAAATGGTATTTCATCCCTCCTTCTTCTGATAATTCTCAAATTTTTACAACTCTTGTAGAAAGATCAGCTAAGCCAATTGGGTAGGGCAAGGGATCACGAGAAGAATTAATTAACTCAAGCTCAAGTAACCCAAGTGTTCCTCAGATAATCATAAATCTCAACGTAAAATCATCGAAGGGACAAAAATGGGTTTAAAAGCAGGAAGATAATTGGGAGAATGCTAAGACGGTTGTTCAGTGTTTAGTATTTTTTTCTGTGTCTGATATATGTATATTCTTGTAAATTATTTTTTATTACTGATTTGAAGATGCATTTAAATTTTGTAGTAGTTAATTTGAAGATATAAATAAATTGTATGATAGCTAAATTTGGAGTTGTTATTTTGGGTAATGGAATTTAGTTTTTATCAATGTACCACTTCCACAACGCTATTGGAAAGAATACAGCCACCTAAAGACAACAAGAAGAATATTTTTTACAAATATTTCAATATTTCTTCATTTTTTTTTTTATGAAATAAGAGGAGGAAATTAAAAGCATGTTTCCAATTTTTGAAACTGCAATTAGCAGATAATTCTGTAGCAAGATTACATCATGGATAGCCATCTCTAATGTTGACTAGTGAAATCACCAAGTAATGGGATTATTATTTAGATTATTATTTATTTTTAATATTATTATTATTTATTATCAGGAAGCCGAATATTGGTTACAAACGACAAAAACTATTTCTGGACATCATTTCAGAGAATTCCTTAAAAAAGACATGGCCACAGATGTTTGAAGGAGGTAAAATATTTCTACAACTAACTTCATCTTTATTATACTTTTTTTTAAATGTTTTGCATTAATTCTTTATTTTTCATTCTAGTTCG
Source organism: Caerostris extrusa (assembly GCA_021605095.1). Taxonomy (NCBI): domain Eukaryota; kingdom Metazoa; phylum Arthropoda; class Arachnida; order Araneae; family Araneidae; genus Caerostris; species Caerostris extrusa. Next base: position 26,453 of record BPLR01009250.1, read on the forward strand.
ATGTCCGATCAGTTACATGGGGTATGAAACTAAGTTATTAGTGAAGCTTTTACAGGTGAATATTTACGATGGTCTAAAACTTTATCAAAAGTATTATATTCATTTTATTTAAATAAATTATTCAGAATAAAATAAAGTTAAATTTAATATCAAATTATAGCGATAAATATAAGAATAAGTTCTTGTAATTTTTGTTAAAATTATATAGCTTTGTAATTTTAAATAACAAACTTAAATTATATTCATTTATAATGTCACTTTTTAAATTATAAAATTCATTCAGAAATAATTTAAATTTTGAAAATAAATTTAAAAAAATTCTTTATACTTTATTTTCTTAATTAGAACCTCGCTGTTTCTACCAAAAAGGAGATAAAGAAAGAATCTGACAGCATAAATAAAATATTTTCTCAACTTCATATAACGTTGAATTTCACGTCTAGGTAAGCTAAAATTTTTCCAACTTTTTAAAAATATTTCACTATCTAACAATATTTAATCTTTAATTATATTTTGTATTATTATTGAGGTTTATTTTGCCACTTTGCCGAAAAAGCTGTTAGAGTTAGAGAAGCTGGCAAGGTAAATCTGTTTTTAAAAGAGAAAGATATTGTATAAATATATTGTAAGATATAAGATACTCTAAGATGTAAATATATTTCTGATTGAGTAAGATGTTTTTAGACTGACTCTACCAGTACCTGACCTTTTTATTTTATTTACTCTGATCTTCAGTTATGGATTTAGAAGAATTTTGAAATTAATTCAACGACTTCACTTTAAGATCCACAGATGAGTTTAGTCTAAAAATATTAAAAATCGAAATTTTCGTCAAATTTCGCGATTTTTCAAGTACTAAGTTAGAAAAAGCTTATGCAAAATACACCTGTGTAAAATACGTCAAGACACACCTGTGTTAAGCAAAAAAAAATAATAAATCAATTTTTCGTATCCCAATTTTGATGTGTTCTCTTTATTCGTCGATACCAAACTAATCAAAAAGTAGTGTGATATTTAACAATTAATTGAATTAATTGAACATCTTTATCAATATTTCTAAACGAAGAAACATCTTAAAAATAAGAATTGCTTAACTTTTTGCAAAAGTGTAATGCAAGAAGATTTATTACAGTTATAGTTCTACCTGAGATACAAAAGTATCAGAATGCACTATTCTGAATATTCTGCTTTAGTTAATCATGCTTTTTTAATTAAAATACATACACAACTTCGTTAATATTAATAATTGGCTTTCGTTTACTTTGGTCATTGCAGTCTTTAACTATTAAATCCTTCGATCACTGGAGGAAAGGCTACAGGCGACTTGGAAAATTAATGGTGTCTGAAGGACGCCTACCTGACCAAGATTTGATTTTCTTTCTGACTCTAGACGAAATCGATGATCTATTGAAGACTCGATCTCCATGTATTATTTCCAGGTAAGCTATAGTTGTTTAATCACTTGTTGTTGTTATCGTGTCCATGGATTTAAAATATAATTATCAATGTTAAATCAAGTCAAAAGTCTTCTCGGTAGCGGCCGCAAGCAACGGCGCCGCTTCACTATACAGGACGTCTCTTAAGTTGGCCTCGATTGGCACCCTACCCAATTGCAAAACATGGGGAGTAAATGCTGGGCACTCTAGAATGTGCTTAGGTGTTAGAAAGCTTTTGCGGCAATTTCTGCAGGGGATGTATTCCCTGGTCTTGTCTGGGAGAATCTTCATCCCTCTGTAATGATTAGTTCTATGCTAATAACTGATATCAGCTTCCTAGGGCAGTTGAAGTCCGTGGTGAGTTTAATCACTTAACAGAATTTATTGAAGTTCATAAAACTTGAGAGCTGAATATCTGATTGAAATTTGCAGATTTATAACGTCATTTCTTCTAAATAGCGTTCCTTTATTATAATTATTAAAAATGATAAATTTTATTAAATTATCATAAAAGTATTTCGATCAAAGTTATAAGCTATTTCTTACTTAGTGATGAACTAAATTTACAATAAACTTACAAATGAACTAAATGTAGCTAAATAAGTAATATCATAAGCATCATTCGATTAAATGCAGTTTTACATTAATTGTTTTCAACTTTAATTCTTTTAGCTACTGTGAAATATGCATTATTAAAATTATTTATTTGTTTTAGCTTGACATGTTTGAAAGGTTACGAATAATTATTATTCATTATTCTATAGAATTGCGAATAATTATTACGAATAATTATTATTCCTTATTTTTTTTTTCAAAGAGATAGTGGAGAATATTTTTATATTGATACAACGATGTTAATACTTATTATTTCTTCTTATATATATATGCTTATTTAATAGTTTCCTACTATATGATCATTTTTAATTGGTAAATAATTATTATTCTGACATAGAAAACTTCTATTATCATGTACTAATTTTCCAGTTTATACACTCATGTCCATAAATTAAGGATAATTCCGAATCACACAGAAATTGAACTCTGAAATAAAAATTAGAATCACCTGTAGAATTATCCCACATCTTGAAGAAGAATATGCAAATGTACAGGAAACCACCAGATGGCGCGGATAATCCGTCACAATGACGAGAGTTAGAGAGAGAGGGGTATATAAGGAATGGTCGCAAAGATGTAAAATTGTTCACAAGAGCTTTATAAGTCTTTCAGTGCCATAACCACATAGTTATGGCACAAAGGAAACATTTGGAGGATTTTTTTACGCGGTAGAATTATGGACTACTGGAATGTGGACGTACCCAGCTAGAAGTATCCGAGGAACTTGAATCGCCCGGAGTGTCATCTCCAGGCTTTGGCAACGATTCCAAGATGATGATAATGTGAGTAGATGTTACAGCACAGGTCGCCCCCGAGTTACAACGCCGAATGAGGACCGGTATTTAGCAGTCACTGCCAAAAGAAACAGACGGAGCACAGCATCAGACCTGTCTCGTCAGCTCTCTTCTGCTACCGGTACGACAGTTTCAAGGCAGACCGTGTACAGACGCTTAGAGCACATTGGTCTATATGCTCGTAGGCCTGTCAGATGTGTTCCACTTACCGCAACTCACTGTCGTCTGCGATTAACCTGGAGCAGAGAACATGCATTGTGGACACTGCAACAGTGGTCTGGTGTGATGTTTTCCGACGAGTCCAGGTTTAGTTTGCAGTCTGATTCTCGCCGGACTTTCATATGGAGAGCGCCAGGTACCCGTTACCACGAAGAGAACACCATTGAACGACACCGTTACGGTGGTGCAGGATGGCTCGTTTGGGGGAGGAATTATTCTTGGTTCCAGAACTGACCTGCATGTTCAGAGCGTAACGATGACAGGCCACAACTATCCGGATGTCATTCTGGAACAACATGTACCTTTTGTTTCGAGGCGCCATGGGTGCTGAATTTCTGTTTATGGATGACAACGCCCGTCCTCACCGTGCAAACATTGTAGACGAATGCCTCAATTGGAGGATATCACCCGTATGGATTAGCCAGCATACTCACCGGACTTGAATCCAATAGAGAATGTGTGGGATATGCTTGGCCGACGAATTGCAGCCCGTCAACCCCCTCCCACCTGTCAACCGGAACTTCGGAGGGCATTGCTTGATGAGTGGTCTAATATTCCCCAAGATCAGATTGATAATTTGATATTCAGCATGCCTAGGCGTTGTAAGGCCTGTATTGCATCGTCCGGGAGACATACTCCATATTAACCATCATACTAACCATGTTATACTGTTTTTTGTAAATAGGTTCTTTTTTTAAATTTGCTTCAGGGAGTAAAAATCGCAATTTTTATTAAGTATGTCAAACATATAGCATCTTTTTTGCTCTTTACCTTTTGTTTAGTAAATAGACTTTACAAATAAGTCAAATTAGTTTTGCTTCTGTCTCTTTCTTTGCCTTAACTTCATTATCCTTAATTTATGGACATGAGTGTATTTAAATTATTTATACTTCTAACGCAAGAAGTATACAATTTTATATAAAGCCATTAAAGTATTAAATAGCTATATATAAATGATATAATGACATTATCCTTAATATACCACTATATTTCTGACGCCACCATATGACATCTGTATTATGTAGAAATTACAAAATTACAAAAAAGGTATTTTATAATACGTATAACTATATATTGAATTATCGTTAAATACGATGGTGATTATCTTTTGTGAAAAATATATATATAAATGGGATAAAAAAAATTATATTCATAGTGCACTCTATTATTAAATCAATATATCATGATCAATATACCAGAGAGGAACAGAGCGAATTTGCCATAGTTAAGATTTCCACAGATTTAGAAAATATTATAATGAATATAATTATTTGTAAAAAAAAGATATAAAATTAGTTGAATCAGAACAGAGAAAAGAAGAGATGAGTTACTTGCAATATATAACAATTAAAAATGTATTTATAGTTATGAATGAAAGTCATGACCTATATGATATTTTGTTAGTAATTTTATCTACATGGTTTTTTCATAGTTTAGACTTTAATCAATTGTTTTAACTTGATTTTGATGCTTTCTTTATTGACTTTCCTCTAAATATAAATTGTTTCAGAGCAAGGAGTCGGAGAAAACTATTTCCAATCGTTGATGAGTACAAATTCCCAGAGATTATGAGAGGAGTACCAAAGCCAGTGAGTAACTTATGTTATTTATTTTATTTCTCATTATATAATTATTAATTGTCATTTATTTATCGTAATACTAATTTTCCATAATCGTGATTCTATTCTATTCTAGGTTAATGATGATGATAAGTCAGCTGATATGCAATGAATTTATTGCAGACCTTGCCATGAAGGGTAAATAATATCATACAGTTTTCACTTGAAATATATTATTACTCCTCTAAATGCATATCGTATGAACAGGTAGATCTTCCGCATTTTTTTGGTTGTCAATTGCACACTTATTTATACTCTTCCATAATACTCTCTTTCTAAAAACCTTGATACATGCTATTGTAATTTTTTAAAAAAGAACACTTCAGAGCACAAAATTACTTATTTTGATTTATTATAAATAAAGAAATTTTATAATAAAAACAGTTTCAATTTAAGACATTTACAAAAAGTTTTTCCAGTAAAAAAAAATTGATAAGGTACAAACAAGTAATTTTAAATCTATTAAAACATACAACGCAGATTAAGGCAGACATGCCGTGTTACCATTAACTAAAGCAAATTCAATTTACTGTGCATTTAAAAAATTTTATAAATCTCATTTAAAAGATTTAAATTAATATGCCATTATGAAAAATATCTTCAATCATCTACTACATTACTTTGAAAAAAATTGCTCTTTTGTAAACTATATAATAATACATTAACAATATATGTATTTTCAAACAAAAACCTATTTAACGATATTTTCCAAAATCCTGAAAAAAAATAAAATTTAATGATTGTTTAATTTCTTTTTCTTTATTTGTACAGGTATTCCTGTAAGCAGAGGAATCGCTAAAGGTTATGCCAGAATAGCTGCAACATTAGAAGAAGCCTCATCATTGCAGGTTGGTAAAATTCAATCAAAATTTTTTAAAATTCATTAAATATTTACTTATATTATATATATATTACTTATATATTTCATTATACATTAATTCTGAAATTTAAGAAATATTATTAATAATTTTTAATTATTAATTATTATTAATAATTATATTTAATAATTCATTATTATTAATAATTATCATCTTAATTTTTCATCCAGAGGTTATAAAAATTTTGTTTTTAATTTGTTGTAGTCAAGAACTGTTCAAAAATGTTTAAATTTTAAACCAATTTTTATTGTGTTAGCTTTGTCTTCATAATATTTTAGAAAATCTCCGCAGTTATAATGACAAAGGTAAACATATGAAATGAGTTAAAGTAAATGATATATGAGTGAAACATGAAATTTCTGTTTATTCTCTCTTTTCGATCATATATTATTTTAAATTTTAATTTAATTTTTTGTACTGAAATCATTTAAAGATAAAATATATCAAAAATAAACAATTATAATTTCTTATTTCCTGAAAAAGACATCAGCACTTTACACTGAATTGCTGAGATTGAATTGCTGAGCAATTTTTTTTTAATTGCTGAGAAATAAGAAATCAATTGAAAAATAAAAGGAACCTACATTTTAATAATATTTTTAAAATCAATTAAAGTAAGATAATAAAATATTAAATACATGTTAGGAAATATTAATATATATACTGAATATAGGAAATATTAATATATATATGCATAAATATTAATATTTCCTTTATAGAGAAAAGAAAATTTTCACTGAAAAAAATGTTGATTTCAGTTTAAAAAAAAAATCAATGATGACTTTTTTCTGTCTATAAATCTTTTCAAAAACTCAAAATAATGGACTTTTAATCAGAAGATAGACATAGATTTATTTAAAAGTATTTATTAACTGAAATGCAAAAGCATTATTTGCAAATAATTATAATATGGTACATAGATTTGAATGATATTTTTTAATAATTTATTTAATTAATATACATATTTATTCGAATAATTTTGTCAAAAAAGAATAAGAAATATGTTTTATAAAATATTCTACTCATTTTATGAATCGAAAAAAAAGTTTTCAATGAATTTATTTTTAAAAATGGTTTCTTCTTCTTCATTGTCGCAAAACCCCTTGATAGGCCAAGACCGTCTGCCGGATGGTAGATAAACAAGTAATATATAAAAAAAAAATTTAAAAGTCAATCCCTAGTTCTTTTCACTCTATTTGTAAAGGACTTTTCTGCAATAAAGTTGAAATTTACCCTTACATCTGGCGCCATCTATTATTAGATACATGCAACTTAAATCTAAATAAAACTAAAAATTAATTAATTACATTTAATGAATGAATTAATATTTGAAGAAACTGTATCAACATCCAGTGTCATCCACTAAAATTTTAAAAAATACATTTGAACTTGAGTGCATGAATAAAAGGGTTTCATGAACGATTGAAAATGTGAACAAGATATATATAGGGAGAGTGTAAGCTAATAGTAGGAATTGAAAAAATAATTTATAAACACCTATTTTCAGTCCATTTGCCTTTCAAACTCAAATATTTTTAATAAATTATTATTAAAGATAAGCAAATGATTACAGAGATAAAATAACGTTCATCTTTTCATATACTAATACTACAACAGTCAAATTCTTGTTTTATGTAATTTATTAAATTAGTTTCAATTGGAATAACCCATTGGCACGTTTTTCCTTTTTCCCCCAGCGTGGAGAAATTCTTATAACACACACTACTGACATCGGCTGGACTCCTTATTTCTCCATTATTTCTGGAGTTGTTACAGAATTAGAGGTCTCATATCCCACGGTAAGTAGGATATGAATTTCTTTTTAAAGTAAATTGTTTCTTCTGGACTCAAAAAAAAACAACACTATTTACTGCAAACAATCATTAAACAAAGTAATTTAATGTCATAGCTGAGAGGAAAACTCTCATTATAAACACTGGAAATGTATTCGGGATGGATTTAACGTGGATTTTTTAATTAAGATTTAACTTTTTTTTTTTTTTTTTTTTCCCTCGAATTTCCCAATATCAGGCCATTTTGCATTAATCATAGAGAACCATGAAAACGTAAGGCTGTAAAGAAATCCCAAAATAAGGTCTCACCTAGAATGGTGAACTCAATATTGCACATTAATTTTGCGGACAGTTTCATGTTCGGATCCGCTTGTGAAATACGTTGCTGTCACTATTTTTAGAAACGAAGAAACCTTTGAGTCTACGTGTGTTTCGTATCGACAGTTAGAATGCCTGATGGGTGTTTTCCAAATTTTCTCCCATGTTACAATTAACACGACGCAGCTACCATGAAAGTCGTGCCGAATGGCATCGCTGCACAATTATTACATATTAATGGACTGTTCGTGCCATAAGCAAAGGAAACGATGTGCATAATATATACATTACATATATATAGAGAGAGTGAGAGAGAGAGAGAGAGAATTTTTTTGCAAATTTAATTTAACAACAATGATCTGCATTCATTT